>VCCN01000986.1:13280103-13297255 GCA_006491835.1 Architeuthis dux
AGAGGAGATAGCCACTCCACCCACTTTGCAGTTCATACACTGACCTTTTCTAAAAAAGTAACTTCCCATTGAACAAACTAGGTCACCCAAACATACAAAACACATCTCATTTCATTTACACTACACAGCATGGAATGTTGTACGACTCTGCTATATTCAAATCTCTTCTGATGATGTTGTTCACAATGACGAAATGCATAAAGATTTATCTTCATGATAATAAATATGTTTGAGACATAACACGCTTTTCTCAATCTTTCTTTTCCACATTGTCTAATCAAATCTACCATACATATATATACATAAACACACACATGCTTGAAGCATTTACAGAGTTATTCCTATATCTATGGTGGTTATAGAAAAATGAATGAAAGAAAGTAGCAGAACAATCTGCCTCATTAACTTCAATTTCATCTAATATAAGCATCAGGTAGGTCACACACACACACACACACACACACACACACACACACACACAAGCAAATGTACTATGAAATCTATTCTTAAAGGATATCTTTTTGGCAGGCATAAATGCTGATGTCATTTGTTCAATGTGGGGTCTTTAATTCAGGCAAAGCAGAAAATTGTAAAATTGTAGAATAGATAGACAAAAGGAAATGTCAAAAATACTACCATACTACTCCCATAATAGTTGTTACATGTAGTGTATGAAATGTATATGCAAATGTAACAACTATTATGGGACAGAGGTAGTATAATATTTCAAGTCAAAGTCATAAAATCAACCTTGCGAGAAAAAGCAAATTGAGGTTGCATTGGTCATTAGTTCAAATGTGTCATTATAATTCAAAGGAAAGTATTTTGATAACAATATTTGCGGTGAGAGTGAAAAACTAAACATGCTATCATCACTATTATTATTTGATACTCAACTGATATTCCAGTTTAAATCCTAGAATTGTGTATTGCGCAAATATGATTTTATTTCTTGTGAACCTGAAAATATCATGGTTTTGTAAGCATTCTTCTTCAGACAGTAAACCTGAAACTGTTTCCTCATAAGTCTTGAGTTACCTTGCTACTCTTAAGTTGTTTCACTATGATATCTCAAGAACAGTCTACACCACTGGTTGCAAACTTTTCTTGAGTTACCTTGCTGGTCTTAAATTGTTTCACTATGATATCTCATGAACAGTCTACACCACTGGTTGCAAACTTTTCTTGAGTTATCTTGCTGGTCTTAAATTGTTTCACTATGATATCTCATGAACAGTCTACACCATTGGTTCCAAACTTTTTCAAATCATGACGCCCTTAGTGTATAAGGATTTTTTCATGATTCCCTAAATCAGAAAATAGTGAACAATTGCATTTACCTTCATGTGATTAGGTTAGTTAGGTAAAAAAATAATGAATCATTTTGTAGATTCAATCTTCATTGAGGCTGCAGAGAATCTGTGTTTATTTAGTGTTGAAACTGTGAAGTTCAGGACTAGATGGATAGAGTGATTTGCGATGCGCCAGTTAGATATCACTTCCTATCATTGTGATCTTCACATAGAATTACGATTGCTGGGAAGTATTAAAATTTTTGAATATTCTCCAGATCCCATGGCTGATAACCACGGTGCAACCTTCCTTTCAATAGACAAATTCATGGTCAGCTACCATTCTGCTTCCATCAATGCATGTTAATGCAGGGAGGCCGTTTTGCAGGATGGAAAGCAAAAATGGTTAAAAAAGAACTTGTGACAGTGAGAAAGGACAACAATCTGAGCTGTGTTAATAATCTTGACTAATTGTTGGGATGTTATTTGATGCACAGAAAAACATCAAGCTAAACAAGACACTCTTTTATGCTTTGGTGTAAAGTGCTCTAATAAGCAGAGCCTGCCAAGGTACTGGCAACACGGGCAGTCGCACAGGGCACCAACTACAAGGGGGTACCTGTCATCTGTCATGTCTCTGAGACAGTTGGACTTTCCAAATTCAAATTGGGAAAATGGGAAAATGAATAAATTAAACAGAATATAAACAGTCAAAATAAGAAAATTCCCTGATGTGAAGTAAGATTTTTCTGGAATATCTAACTATTTGTTGTGGTGAAACTAAGAGAAAAAACAATTGGCAAAGGCTTTAAGGGGTGCCAAAGTTCAGCTTGCCCAGGGGGGGGGGCAGAAACTCTTGGACTGACCCTGCTTATAATCAATTAGATTTGTTACAAATAAATAGGAACAAGAAAAAGGAGAAGAAGGCTATTATATAACAGAGTGTCTAAAAGTTTTTCATGATGGATCCAATGATTCATTTGAATTCATCTCTTCTGACAAGTAAAATGAGCTCTTCATTTCCTTAGTTTTAGACAATTCCCAGGAGATAACCATAGGATGCAAATGTATACAGTATGACAAACATACACTTTGGAATTGCCAGGAAAGAAATATATCCTTGAGTATCAAATGTGACAAAATTTATACTGGCAGTATCACTTGAGATGATGCTGTTTTTTTTAGGCGAAAATACCTAAGAGAAAATATCACAAAATGTGAGTATATGCTTGTAAATAAAATCTAAATAGTGACATTCAGTAAGTTGTATTTCATTGTAAAATGTTATATCATTTAGATTGTTGTTGAAGAAGGCTGAAGAGTGGATCGGCTGAAACGTTGTGTTAACAAGCCAAACAACAAGATGTTCAATCGTCTAAAAAACTATTTGAAGTTTAGATTGCTATTACATTTCTTTTTCTTTAGTGTGGATTCTTATTGTTTTATTGTAAACATATTAAAAAATCATCTTTATCCTTTTGTGGAGGAGTAAGTCTCATTATACGCTATTTTCTTCATTCATATTTACTCTTTTTTGTTCTGCACGAAAACTGTTTCGGTTTCTTCAAGCATCCTAAGCAACTCACTTATAAATAAACTTTTATTTAGCTTTTCTTAATTATTTTACTTAATTGTATTTTCAGATGATTCTTTTTATAGCTAACTCTGTTATTACTATGTAAATTGTTGCTGAAATAAAATTTGAATTTGAATTTTAACTCTAATAACTGTCTTATCAGAATTTGAGCAGAATCATTCTGTGTAATATGAAGAACTTAGTGAGTCTGTTATGTAGTTGTAAAGACTGCATATACTTAGATAGCTATTTTAAAACCTAACACCTGACACTAAAAAAAGTAATCGATTATTTTATTATTTATTTTTATTTAGACAAAGTATTGTAAACCATTTTTATTAATTTTTAACTACTATTTATCTTCATCTTAACTTTTAGTTGCTGTTTTTTTAATTACAATTCAGCTATTATTATTCGTTTATTGTAAACCATTTTGCACATTGTGATTTTAAAAAAGAAAAACTAAAAATTAAGATGAGGGTAAATAGCAGTCACAAATTAATAAAAATGGTTTACAATACTTGATTTAATAAAAAAATAAAATAAAATTATCGTTTTTTTTACTAAAACACAAACAGTCATTGCTGTTCCAGCCTAGAACGAAAGTAAAAAAAATGTTAGCTTCTTTAGCAGTGATTGATCAAATCAGTCCTTATGATGCAATCCATTTTTGACAGTTAAGTCCTTAAACTTTGCTGAATAATTCATTCTTGACTCTTGGAAAAGATAAAACAAAAATTGAATTAAAGAAAATCTATTATATGTTGTATTTTACACAAAAGTGAGCCATGAATCAGTGAAAAGGCCTCAAATTATTATTTTTAAATATTAAATCTATTAAAAGATAAAGAGGCATATTTAGCTATTCAATCTTGAAAGTTAACACAAAATGGTAATTGACAAACATTATTCAATTTTAGATCAAATTTAATTTGAACTGATTAGTCACTCAATAGAAACTGACGTCATTTGGCAGAATGTCGTATTCAGGGTGATCAATTAAAATTGGAAAAGGGGGGATTAATGAATAAGTTACTTCTCTCGCATTTTATTGGGCAGTGATCACTAAAATAAAGTCTGAATTTTCAAAAAAACATGTGTGAATGCTGCTGGACACAAACTAATGATCAATTTAGCATAAACTTTCATTGCAAATTGAACCCCCCATCCCCCCAATAGGTTTTTAGTGGGGGGGGGGTTCAATTTGCAATGAAAGTTTATGCTAAATTGATCATTGTTTTTCTAGACATAATAAGGAGTAAATGTTTAAATTTTCAGCCCTGCTGCCAAAAGACGTTGGTCATGTGACAGTTTCTATTGAGCGACTAACCAGACCTGTAGTTAGATTGTAGTTAGATATCAATGAATATTTTAAGATTTGATGAAAGATTTTATTTGAATGAATTTATTGAATGTAGAATGATGATAGGATTTTTTCATATACAGGGTGGTGCAAAATAAGCTGGATATTTTGTTCAGCTTATTTCTTAAAAATGGTCAATTTATTTTTTTAATATGGTCAGCTTATTTTTTTTAAAGTGGTCAACCTATTTTGTGCTACCCTATTTCGCACTCCCAATTAGACCAATTGAAAGTAACACTCAACAAAAAGCATCCAAAATTATTTAAGAGAAAGGGTGTAAAATCCCATCAGGATAATGCTAGATCACATGTTTATTTGGTGACCAGACAAAAATTGTTACAGTTTAGTGGGGAAGTTTTCACTCATTCAGCATATTCACCATATATTGCATGTTCGGATTTAAAAAAAAAAACTCAACAAACTGTTCAGCTTATTTTCCGTCACCTTGTATAAAAACTGACAGCTTTTTATTTAAATTTAAACAAATATCTGTATGAATTAATTTCATAGAATTCTTTTGAATAGTGAATGATAAGCTTGTTAAAAAGTAAAATTTAAAAAACAGACTCATTATACATAATTATTTGATAATTGATTTATTGCTTTTAGTTTTGAGGTTTTCATAGATTTGTACTTTTGTCTAATGAACAACTATTGCCGAATTAGCCCCCAAAAATGTTTTTTGTCAATCAAATTCAGTTTCCTGATATTCAGTCATAACATCAACCAACTAAGCTTGTGTTATTCTATAGAGTGTCCCATTAGTAACGCCCAATTTGTCCCAAAACTAATGTCAGTTCTATTTAAGGAAAGCAACTATTTAATAGTTGCTTTTAATAGTAATTTAATAATAATTTAATAGTTGCTTCCCTTAGAACTGGCATTAATTTTGGGACAAATCGGGAGTTACTTCTGTGACACCCAGGATTTCTACCATTTATCCAACCAATTAGGAAGCTTTGTTGGATTTCTTTTAATAAAAAAAAGAAGAAAATGCAAACAGTTATTGATTCCACAACTTACCTATTGGTAATGGTTTTGTAAATATATACATTTTTTTCTACCCGTTCTGGAATAATCTTGTTATCATAGAATATTTCTGATCTTTCTTTGTTCAGTTTTTTTCCTTCATCATGGGGTAGGCTGTAAGTGTAACCATGTTCGAGTAGGGATAGTAAGGTGAAAAATCCAGTTAGGGTGAGAGCGTAGTCTGTTTTGCTTAGTGTTTCCATCATCATCCTAAAATTAGAAATAACAACAACAATAATAATCAGAATAGGAGCAGCAGAGACCCAGTTAATAGTATACATGCATAAACAGTTGAATTATATTTATAAAAACATGTAAATGGTGTATGTCCAAGATATTTTGGGGATTTGGAACTTTAATGGTAAGCCATACAAATTTATTCTCAGAATACGTGGGTCCTGATTTGAGTATGGCTTAAACTATATCAGTGACAAGATATTCTTTGAGAGGAAGTCCAGATTATTGCAGAGAATGATGTTGGAAACAGAGAAAAATCAAAGAGGCAGCACATCTCAACATGTTGCTTCTGCTGCTCAACAGGCCCAAACCTGACAAGACAAGGATAAAGAAACACCCGAATCCTACGTTATAAGGGTTACCTGCTTTGAGATTTAAAAGTTCTGTTTACCCCATCACATTCAGATATTACACCTGAGGAAGGCTGAAGAATGGATTGGCTGAAACGTTGTGTTAACAACACAAACATCAAGAAGAAGTTCAATCGTCCAAATAACTATTTGAATATATCTGTGTCATTGACTCTCAAGTGTTTATCACAAAATTCATTCATCTGAGACTAAATTTTCTCATGCTTTTGATCATTTTCATTTACCTACAACAAAATGGCACAATCTAAGTTTTAATTGCCTAAAATGAGGCTTAAATCCATATAATATCCAGAATTCATGTTGCATGATGTCAATAAGAGGTGATAGATTGAAGTACAGTAAATATACATAGAATTCTAATTCTAGCAGAAAAGTAGCTAAAATGGCAACAGGGAGTAAAGTTATAATTTAAAAGTTGTCGACAGTAATCCTCCAGGGATTTCATGTATAAATTGATGATCCCACTAGCATGTTGGGTCTCTCCTAAAAGGTTATATTACAGTAAGTTTGGGAAATATCCTTCTACTTTGAAATTAGAAAACCATAGGTAAAGGGAAAACACATATCAAAGTTCCAACTCCACTGCCATTAAAAAGCTATTAGAGCTTAATCACTTTAATGGCAATACCTTTTTTTAATATAGAAAAAATATAAATATTCACCCTTCATTCACCCTTCTAGTTTCATTCAACCCCAAAATAATTTCATTCACCCTTCATGTTTCATTCACCCTCCATGTTTCATGCCCTCTTCATTCACCCCTCTAGTTTCATTCAACCCCAAAATAATTTCATTCACCCTTCATGTTTCATTCACCCTTCATGTTTCATTCCCTCTTTATTTCACCCATCTAGTTTCATTGAACCTCAAAATAATTTCATTCACCCTTCATGTTTCATTCCCTCTTTATTTCACTCATCTAGTTTCATTGAACCTCAAAATAATTTCATTCACCCTTCAGGTTTCATTCCCTTTTCATTTCACCCCTCTAGTTCCATTTAACCGCAGAATATTTTCATTCACCCTTGAATGAATCATTCACAAATTTAAGAAGCACTGGCTTAAGTTGTTTTCAATTCTATAACCTATTTTTGTTGCGTATATGTTTATTGTATATCTATATTGTAAATTAAATTATAGTGATTTATTAAGGTTTTATGCATATGTGTTATGGCAAAAAATCATCCAGTGTTATGTTTAAGTAATTTATATGCAATTATGAAAATACTGTTCACTCATGTGAAGCCACCTATACAAACGTTCATATTTTCTACTCAGGAAAATCAGTGATTATAACTGTTCAGTTTTAAGTTGGTTCTTCTGCAACATCATATGAGACGGTAAGTGAATACTTTATGTATCTTCGTGTTACCTTTTATTAATATAGAATTCTTAGATTTTAAGAGAAGTTGATTACTGATAATACTTTGTTAGAGAAGAAGAAATATATGCTGTGTTCGGGTGATCAATTAAAAAGTTGGAAAAAGGGGTGATCAATGAATAAGTTACTTCTCTGGCCTTTTGTTGGGCTGTGATCACTGAATTTTCAAAAAGCAAGCGGGCACAAACTAGTGATCAATTTTACATCAATTTACATTGCATATTGAACCCCTCTTTAAAAGGTTATTTAGGAGGGAAATTTTCAAAAAACAAAAAACATTTTCTCTATTCATTGAGGTGTGTGCAAAATTTCAAGTTTCTACTATGAACGGTTAGGGCTGGATGAAATGCAGATACATAGATAGAGACATAGATAGATCCATAGATACATATAAATGTCAGAACACATGAATAACCTAAACCCAGCAATGAACCAGTGTTGTGGGTAGTGGTGATTAACAACTGCTTTAGTTTATGAAATGTTTTTGCAATTCAAGTTGTCCATTTTATTTGCTCTCTTTTCCATTGTTGTATTAGATTGACAATGGGAATTTGATTCTACTGTAGCTGATTGTTCACTCATTTATACATTAGTTTACATATGCTACCCCCAAAAATGATAAATAATCTTGCAATTGCATTATACTTATAAAATCTCAAAAACATTATGCTGCTCTGCATTTTCTTGTTCATGTTCAACCAGAATTAACCATGATTATTTGCAAAAAATGTAAGGGAGACTACTGTATAACTAGCATTTATTAATTATCTCCCTTGACAGAAGTTACAGACAAAGATATAGACATACATGTGGCATATTATATAAGTAGAGGCAGAGAGAGAGAGAGAGAGAGAGAGAGATAAGGGAGAGAGATAAGGGAGAGAGAGAGTCCCACTGAGCTGTTTGGCCTTCTCATGTGGGCTTTATTTTGATATGCGGTTCTTCCTTATTTCAAGAAGCGAATCTTGGCAGTTTCCTTTATTTGGACTAATTCATTGCTTTATTAGCAGTTCTGGGAGAAGAAAGAAATGTCACTATGTTTTGTATTATAAATAGTAGAGAGCATGGGCAGCTGTAAGGGGGTGGAAGGGTGTGCATTTGCACCCCCCTGGAAAAGTACTACAACTCATTTAATCTACTCATTTACAATAATAAAGTAATATAAGTAATCTACTCAAAAAGGCATCTCTGAAGAATAAGAATTCCAGTAGATTATATTTATTACTGTACTAAACAAAGAACATATATTGGCGTATTGACAGCTACTTCTTGTATTATTTTTACACCACTTCCCTCTATACAAACAACATAATTAAAATGATAAAATTACTTCCCAATTTCGAAACTGTTTTTGTATAACTTTTGATTCGTTTGGGCTAAGAAAAAATATATGTCTTTCAGAAGATACATTAATTGGGGTCCTACCTTGGAAATATTTGACCTGATCACCCTAATAATAGCGCAATCGGAAATAAAGAGTAAGCTTTCACCAAATATATCTTTTTGTGCCCCCCGAAATATATCCTTTTGCACCCCACTGGAAAAGTGGCTGCGGACACCCATGGCAGAGAGGCAGCAAAATTGTGACTTATAGTTTAAACCAATATAAAAAATGTGCATGCATATGCAAATGAATGCATGACTTTATTATCTATAAAAAAGAAACCATGTAAATCATTATTTTGGTAAGACTGGAATAGGGCGTTCTTGATTAATTCCCAAAAGAGTAGCCATGTGAATGTTAACCCATTAACTGCAGCATATGGGGAAGAGTAATAGTTGTCCATTGCAAGATAAAAGCCCTTGTTCATTGCAATTAATCCATAGCAAGATAAAAGCTCTTGTCCATTGCAAGATAATCCATTGCCAGTTATCCATTGCAAGATATAGCCTTTGTCCATTGCAAGATAATTCATTGCCAGTTATCTATTGCAAGATAAAAGCCCTTATCCATTGCAAGATAATCCATAGCAAGATAAAAGCTCTTGTCCATTGCAAGATAATCTATTGCCAGTTATCCATTGCAAGATAAAGCCTTTGTCCATTGCAAAATAATCCATTGCCAGTTATCCATTGCAAGATAAAAGCCCTTGTCCATTGCAAGATAATCCATAGCAAGTTATCCATTGCAAGATAAAAGCCCTGACTCACAGAATTCAGTTGCCATCAATTTACAATGAAACAGAAATGATATTGAGTTAGCCATATAACTGCAATGACTGATATTTCCGTCATTCGCAGTTAATGGGTTAAGAGTAAGACGATATAGTCACCTCTTAGAAGGAGCTAAAATTGAATGTAGGTAGGCTTGAGGTGGCATGCTTAACTCCCGCAGCTGACGGTAGATGTCAATGGCATTTCGATCTGAGTGATATTTACTGCTTCGGATTAGCTGTGAAAGCTTTCTGTGATGTTGGGTTAGATGTCTGCATTAGATGTTGCTGAAATAATCCTCGTTCTTTTTGAGGATACAAGACATTTTCTTCTTAGTTGTTATAACTGGATTCTTTTTAAGTTTGTACTTGGTGCCAACCAGTTGTGTAGTCCTAAAAAGAAGAAAGAAACGAGGGAACGCAGAGCTGCCTGCTCAAGCGAGCGTGGCGATCCAATGAGCAAAGTAAGCCTCTGCAGCTGGATAGTGAAGAAAGTGACGCTGTTCCCCCTCCCAAACAAAGTAAGGGAACACTGTTCACACGCGTTCACACACAGCACTACACCCCTGGTGCCACCACTTTCTGAATGTTCTTTTAATTTCAGATCTTTATGAGTATTTTTCCTTTTTCGCCATAAAATTTCTATTAGTATTGATTAATTTGAAGCTTCTCTGGTCAAACAAGGTGTAGCCCGAAACAAAAAGTAACACAATGTTGATCATTCTAATTTTTTCATAAGGTTTATAAAAGACAGCAGGGTTCAAAATTAACGTTGTCCCGTCGTCCCAGGGACGGTAAAAATGTGTTTCTTAACCAGGATGCCTCCTTTTTTTTTGTTTAAGAGACATGACTACCAATCAGTTGGTCATGATTTTTAATCACTGTAGGGAAATGTTAATTTTAATCCCATAAATTTGGTGAGGATTGTTTTTGTTATTCTTATTGTTTTTGTTACAGTAGAAAAACAAAGTCAACTCCAGATTTGGACTGGAGTTTGACAATTATTTATTTCCTCAACATTTTAATGGTGTTTTTATTATGCTACTAACAACTATAGATGATAATAACAAAGTAAAGAAACATTTTGATTTTGGGACCGTTTACATTTCCTTTGGGATGGTTAAAATTGTTTTTCGGGATGGTTCCGGGACAGTTCCGGGACGGTGGTGCAAAAAAGTTAGTCTGGAGCCCTGAAAGACAGGTCTGGTTAGTCACTCAATAGAAACCGTCACATGACCAACATGCCATATTGGGGGTGATCAATTAAAAAATTGGAAAAAGGGGTGATTAATGGATAATTTTTTTCTCTCTCCATTTGTTGGACAGTGATCACTAAAAAGTCTGAATTTAAAAAAACAAGCGTGAATGCTGCTGGTCACAAACTAGTAATCAATTTAGCATAAATTTACATTGCAAGTTGAACCCCCTCACTAAAAAATAGTTTTTTTTAGACATAATAAGGAGTAAATTTTGAAATTTTCAGCTCTCTAGTTCCATTGATGCGGTCTGTACGCATGATATATACATAGCCAGCCAGCCTGACCGATTTGAAAACTGAAGAAACCTATGTTGGCAGTTTTGGTGACAGTTTTGGTTGACAGTTTCTAATAATTTTCTGTCTGTTGGAATAAATCTTCACCATACAATGGGCGAGGAAAAATAAAATATCAGGATTGGCGGATGTGTTTTTTCTCATTATTCATTTTCTTCTTTGCTTGATATATATCTATTCATAGACGAAATCATTTATATACTAATACTAGCATAGTATCCATAAAAAAGGACGGGATTATTTACGTATGTATTGGCACATGCTGAGAATCTACCTAGAATCAAAGTGTCACTCCCTGGTCCTCTGTTATGTAAAATAATATTATTATTGTTTTCACTCTTCCCTTTTGCTGATGTTTTGTGTCACGCTAAATATTTAAAATAAAATTTTAAATAATTATCCAAACGTAAAAATATTCTGATCTCAATTCTTTTAATGATCGGATTGTGTGTCTCGTAATATTTCAATATAGATGTTTACAAAGCTTAGCTTACTCTGGCACAAGCAGTCGTAGAAATGAGGTGGGTGGCGGTGGTATGGCGTATATATACCTACTTATCAATTTCGAGTTTTTTGTATGTTCAATGTCTACTAATGGAGACATTTATTAGCTATTCTTTGTCAAATAGTCCTTGGAGGCTTACATAACCCCACCTGCATGGTTTAGCTTCACTCATCCCTGTGATTCCAGAGCATAAATCCTAGTTAGAGCTTTACTGTATACCTAGTTCCCAAAACCAATTTCCATCAATGTTAATATAGATAATATAGGTCCCAAGAGTAACTCCCGAGTTGTCCCAAAATTAATGTCGGTTCTAAGGGAAGCAACTCGTCTGATTAATTATCAAGAGTATTCAATTTTACTGGTAATTTTAGACATCCTGAGTTGCTTCCCTTAGATAGAACTGGCTTTAATTTTGGGACAAATCGGCCGTTACTCTTGGGACACCCTATATGTACATAGTAAGTTGAAAATCCTGTATTATGTGATTGAACTTATTGGTCTCATAATGTACACACTCTTGCTTTCTTCAGAAAATTCTCACGAAAGAGCTTTGCATGATGTAAAAGATGTTGATCAAATGTATAGAATACACATTTTTATACTTCCCTATTTATTCTGTGGTTGCCTTGAGCTGACAGGTTTGATAGTGTAGTGTAGTTTTCAAGTTTCAGGACATCATTTGTTCACATGTGGCTGGAATATTGAAACATTATATACTAGCTAGGGTACCTGACCCAAAATTGATCATTAGTGGTCACCAGAGGTCATATCCACCTATCCTATGTTCATCCTGGGGTCAAGTTACCCCTGTAAACAAATTTGTGGCCCGTAGGGTGCATTCATCTTCGTTGGATTCAAAAATGACAAAATTGACCTTTTTAGAAAAAGACTGTAAATTGACTTTTGCAGGTCATCAGAGGTCAGCACCACCTATCCTACGTTCATCATGAGGTGAAGTTACCCTTGTGCACAAATTTGCAACCTTTATGGTGTAGCAGTTTCCGGTGGATTTGAAAATGCCCAAATTGACCTGACCCCACCAAAAATTGACCTGACCCTAAATTGACCTTTAGAGGTCACCAGAGGTCAGCATCACCTATCATATGTCCATGCTGGCGTCAACTCATCCTTGTACACACATTTGCAGCTTTTAGGATGCAACCGCATCCGGTAGATTTGAAAACGCTAAAATTGACTTTTAGAGGTCATCAAAAGTCATCGCCACCTATCCTATGTTCATCCTGGGATCACGTTTCCATTATACACAAATTTTCAGCTTGTAGGGTGCAACCGTTTAGAAGTCTATAAAAATAACTTACAAAACATTTTTCGTCCTTATAGTATTAGATATATATGCATATATGAGTGTGTGTGTTTTTGTATAAGCTTAATCTGACACAGGTACACTCAGTGAGAATCTAACTCACGTTGTTAGAAATTGTTTACGAGATGAACTTGCTACCCAACACTCTATGGCAGTTATAATGTTATTTACTAGATAAATCGCAATAAAAGAACGCCTATCAAATCAACTCGTTAACCATCGCGTTACAGAAAAATACATATTCATTGTGTAATAAATGCTTTTTTCTTCGTCATTAGGCTACGGACTTACTGATAAACCAAATAAAGGGTGTCGCACAAGTAATGCCCGACTTGTCCCAAAATTAATGCCAGTTCTAAGGGAATTACTATTAAAAGGCACTATTAAATAATTGCTTCACTTAGATTGAACTGGCACTAATTTTGGGACAACTCGGAAGTTACTTTTGTGACACCCTATATATACAAACATCTAGAGATGACGTAATTATTACACGTGAATATTCTTGGCAACGCGTCGCGTTCTGTAAGGCGGGAATAACCATGGTAACAATCTGGCGTTTCTTGGAATGCAGACGATAAGTTGAGAAAAATGTCGGACAATTGGGATGATGCTTAGACGTCTACATTTTTCTTTTAAACCTCAGAAATAATTTCATCGTTTATTATCATTCTAATTATGGTCATTCAACAGTAGAATTCTTATTTTACTCAAAAACTCGGTTGAAATGAGTTTTTTTCACCCCCAAAATGAGTATGGGACATTTTACACTGATGTCAATATTTTGGACCGATTTCTTCAAAATAACGTAAGTTGCATTTATTATTTTTAAATAATCATTTGTTATAAAAGCGATGACATAACAATGTTTGCAGTATTTCATATTAGGAAAACGTCTTATTGTGTGGAAAAAATGACAACATCGGAAATGTAGGTAGAAACTAGAAAAATATGTATTAAAAACATAAGAAACCATATGAAACTACATGACAAATTTGCGTGGAAAAATGATGCACATATTTGTTTTTGTATCTCTTCTCTTTGTCTTATTTTCTTAAGGTTTTTTGTTTTTTATGTGTCGTTTAATTGTCGTATTTGTTCTTGAAGTTATTTACTGTTTTTAGTGAATTGTTTATAATTCTTTGAGAGAAGAAGTTTTTTCTAGTGTTTTTTTTGCAGTGTGTTTTATATATTTTTTATATATTTATTGTTGTTTCTTCTGTTCATTGTAAAGAACTTTTTAGATTGTTTATTTTATTTTATTTTATTATTTTGAATGTTTCTATTGCAGCTCCTCTAATTCTTCTTTCTTCTAGTGTAGTTAGCAAAACATAATCGAATTATTTAATTCAGTAGTTACGTTCAAAGCCCATCTAGTTCTAACAAAAAAAATCTTACCAAAAGAGAAAATAGTCGTATTTATTTAGTTTATATGACAAGTTCTATAGTCAAGAAGACGGAATTTCTGTGATTTTGATTTTAATCTTGTTTCATTTTTTTAGTTAAAATTCCCTAGTAATTTTTTTTAGTTAAAATTCCCTAATAATTTTCTTTAGTTAAAATTCCCTAGTAATTTGTGTTCCCACTTCTGATTATTAATATTTCTGAAAATCTATGTAAATGCTTATGAGGCTAATTAAAAATGTTGTCATCACTCCTGTAATTGATTTTTTAAATTAATTTATTATCTTTTTTAAGTTGTATGTAAAATATGCAAGTGTTAATTAAGCCAACCTATACGTCTGCGAACTAGATCAATAATTTCAGTCAGATTCTTTAGAGAAATTTCGTACTTAAAATTATCCATGTTTAAATACAATAAACTATGAAAATGAAAATTATTTTCAATTTCAGCGTTCTGGACGTTATGAATGTTAAAATTCTAAAAAAATGTTTTTTTTAAACCTTAAAATTTTAAAATCAACGTTTTTATGAACGTAGTTCCGTCTTGTGTATGTCTTCTGAGGTTACGGCTGTTTAGGCCATTTTCAACATCTCAACATGTTTAAAATAAATTCCATTAAGAATCGAGAACGGAACTTTTTAACATTTTGATTACGTTTTTAAAATCAGGTGTCGATTTTCCGGTGAAAATCTTTGTCCATTTTTGTTCATATCTACATTTTATCAACCCAATGTTTATATTAAAATGCAGTGGTGGAAATGTGCGATATGCGGGGGTACAGCCATGGGCGTCTGTTGCCACTTTCCCAGCATATATATCCGGGTGGGGGGCAAAAGGGTATATTCGGAATATATCTTAGTTAACCACCCGGTTACACGATAGGCATTCCACCCGCCATTTGTAAAGTAAGCAAGTACGACCCACAGATGGTGTACTTGACCGTTGACGGAGACGCAAGACCTGATCTTGTGGAGACACGATGGAGTGAGCCCCGGCAAATAATAATAGTCTTTTTATATGGGAACATTAATTTTAGATTACATAAAACAATTGTACTGCACCATTATCGTATATTGACTCTAAGGTTCCAACTCCCTTCGCCCTCGGTGAGAAGGCCGGATCCGGGGCGGAAGCCCATAGGTACAACGAATACTTAAATTTCCAGGTTTTTTGCACTTTCAATGTCTACTAATGGAGACATTTATTATTAGCTATCCTTTGACAAATTACCCATTACTTTGCTCATCTCTGTGATCACCGACCATGAATCCTAGATACAGCCTTAGCATTGGGTTATTATACATTGAAGCGGCGTAAACTCGCCATTTTTTGTATGGTCGGCGTAAACTATGTTTGACATAAAACACAACTACGGCGGAAGTTTGGTACATCTAGAGCTCTGTTCCACCCGACATATCTCTCGGAATTTCAGTGGCGAAACTACCGTCGCGATAATGACAAGTTTGCTGCTTTCATTTGCTCCGTAACACTAACACTAAACCCAACCCTAAACACTACCCCTAATGCTAACCTTAAACACTGCCCTAAACACTAACTCTAAACCTAACCTTAACTTCTATCCTTTGTAGTTAAATTTAATAAAATTCAGTTTTAAATGGTCAAGTTTTCTGTTTTCATTTGACTTCTATCCTTTGTAGTTAAATTTATTAAAATACAGTTTTAAATGGTCAAGTAAATGTATTGGTCAAAATAGTTTACGCCGCTTCAATATATTAAGTATACATAGTGACCTAGTTTATGCCGCTTCAACCTTACCGTATATCTAGTTTCTAAAACCCATTTCCATCACTTGTCACAAGGCTACAAAAATGAGGCAACCAAAGAAATTGGCTTTGAGACTAGCTTGCTCTACGTCAGGCGTCTTATTTCAGTAGCGGATTTAACTAAGAGTCCAATGTCTTAGGCTTACTTCTTGGTTGAAGAGGTTACTTGCGTATTCTCAGTGTTCGAGTCTTGTCAAAAAGCCTGGATTTCGAATGCTGATTTTCAAGGTAGGCATGCCCTTCATAGAGGACTGGTGCAACACAATCTTACCATCTTTATTTTCTCATTTTCACTGTGCCGTACTAAGTAAGCTAAGAGTCACATAGTCACATAGTCGCACAAGGAAAACGAAACCACGAACATCTAAACCTGGATAGGCGGAATTTAAACCTAATGATGTTTCAACGAAGATTTATTACAAGAAAATGTTTAACTCTTCATAATTCATTACGTTGAAAATGTTTGAGTTGTAAACAGGACCGGCCCTAGGTACTGTCACCCAGGGCGCCAAGTGCTAGGGACGCCTGTCATGTGTATGAGACAGTATGACTTTCCAAATGAAAATGGGAAAATGAATAAATCAAACAGAATAAAAACAGTCAAAATAAGAAATGTGGATTCAGATTTTTCAGGAATATCTGACAGTTAAATACTTGCCAAACAATTGGCAAAGGAAATTCTCATGACCGACGACCAACTGAGCCAGGCTTGGCTAGTTTGGTGAGATAGAGTGCTCACAATAGCTGGGACCTGAAAGGGAAGGTAAGGCGAGGTGGCAAATAAATAAGATAATACTATACTTGAAGCGGCGTCTAAGTTCAGCTTGCCCCCAAGAATCTTAGGGCTGCCGACCCTGGTTGGAAAACTATCAGTGATTATTCATCTTTTATTCAACCTTTTCACTTGGATTTATGTGGCAAAATGAAGGAGAAACGAAACGGTCGCTTATAGTCAACGGATAAATAATGTCGGTGTAAGCAAAATAAAAGGATCGCACATGTATGTTTTGGCCTTTGTTTAACAAGATACCTAAGATCCACTGAGGTCTAACACCCACTTGTTGCTGACAAGAATGGCCAAACATGGAATTTATAGGATGGTGTGATTTCAAATCCGTATACAACTATCTATTCAGTTGAGGGAGAGAGAGAGAGAGAGAAAGAGAGAGAGAGAGAGAGA
>VCCN01000986.1:13299057-13321514 GCA_006491835.1 Architeuthis dux
TTGTTGCTTTTTATCACAACACTCTGGATTGATAAAGTCTTAGGTCATTAGAAAAGAAGAGGGAAATCGGAAATAAAGAAGTAGCTTTTGAGGATATTTGAACTCGTATTACTCACTACGGGAGCCCGTCTTTCATGAACATCGCGTTAACCACTTCGCTAAGAAATAACTCTATTAGAAGTAGATAGCAAAACGAATATGGCGTAGAGAGAATCACAGAGAAAGGGTGGGAAAATTAAAGATGTGTGCCCCGCTTAATCATTGATGCTTTTGTGGCTTAAGTGGTTATTATGTTAGTTCATGAAAAACAGGCTCCCGAGATGTAGGCTACGAGTTCAAGCCTCGTCGGAAGCGACTTGATATCCAATTTCCCGCTGCTTACCCAGAATATCAACCCAGAATATTGCAATATAAAGCAACAATAGTGGGATGGCGTATAGACTTTGTGGTAAAGGAATTGTGGTTAATAAGATATAACTCTCGTTTTTTATTTTTTTAAATAAATTTTCTGAATTATTTCTTTCCTCAGTGAACTTCGAGAAATCCAATGCGACCACATATTATTGCATAACACCACCCCTGTTTACATTACAAATACCCCTAATATGACCACCACCCACATCCTTCCCAAGTGGTTTGCTTATAAAAACTAAACATATAAAATATACTTTCTTAAAAGAAACCACAAGTCAAAAACTTATAAAAAAATTGCAATGAAGAATAAACAAATTCATCCCAAAGCGGATCTCTCTCTATATATATCGCTTGATAAATTGCATACAGTCAGACAGACAGACAAACAGATATACACAGACAAACACACACACACACACACACACATATAGATATAGATATAGATAGATAGTTTTTAGCCTTTGGTTGGGGCCGCAACGGACAATGTTCTATGAAAACTTATAAGTGTCATTGTATAAACGACTACTGAGAGACGGCCAGTTGTATAGTTTATACAAGCAACTTACAATAAAGGTTATTTGATATAAAATGAAACTATTTTACAGGATTTTCACTGCTACCTTGGTCATCTTTAGTATCAGTACAAGTACCCCTGATAGTCAGGGCCGGAGAGAGAGAGAGAAACAATAAGAAGCTGACTGAGTGTACTTGGGGCCCCCTAAACCGCCCTGGACTCCATTTATATAACAATCATAATTAAATCAAATTGCTCTAACAATTTTTAACTTATATTCAATGTACGGAGATTTGACTTTATATCATTTTTAATTTGTTATGACTATTTTTTACCGTCATCTTAATTTTATTAGTTACTTGTTATCGCAACTTTTGCTCAGGCCAATTATCCTCCAGCAGTGAGTAAATAGCGTTGATTGACGAGGACTATCATTCGCTATGGGTGTCTGTTGTCGTCCTTGTCGTCAATATCGTCGTCGTTGTGTCCTTTTTCTCAATTTGATAACTTCGATATTCCTTAATATATTTCAATGACATTTTGCATGTAGGGTTGTGGAGAGAATCTACCTGGTTGAGTTATGTCCGATCCGATTGTCTGTTTACATTTTTATAAGCAAAAAAACGTTGTTTTTGTTTACAATTGGGAACGTTTCTCAAATCTTGACCGATTTTGCTGAAATTTGGCTATATTGTTGACAAATCTCCAGGAATTGAAAAATGGCGAGTTACGGTCGATTCCGATTGTTTTAAAGATTTTTTGAACATATTTTGAGCATGAAAAATATCTTAAAATTCTACTTTCCTTACTCAATCTGATCTCCCCCGCCCCAGATCATTGTAAAGACAACCTCCTACCAGTGATTCATTGAAGTAAAATTAGAAACCCATTTGTAGATTAATTTCATAGCACTTATACACACTTGTCCTTTCAACTTATAGATATTTATATTAGTCTGGCACAAGGCCACAGTTGTGAGATATCCTGTAAGGATCGGACTCACTACACTGTCCTTCCAACTTATATTCAGTTGTATAATGTGGCAAAACAACAATCGCCAAGGAAAGCTACTTATATAATAAGCCAGATGATGAACTATATTGTATGGCTGTAACATTTGTCAAGGGTGATAACTATTAAATGCTAATTGTAGAGTAGCTTCCCTTATTTATTCATATATTTTTCTTTTGCAAATGCGTAAATAATCCGGATTCATTCTGGTTGAACATAAACGAGAAAATGCGGAGCAACATGATGTTCTTGATATTTTTTAAGTACAATGCAATTGCAAAATTATTTAAATACTGCCATCAAAAATGACGGCATGGGCAAACTAGTTTCCTAAATAAATGAATATTGAGATACTCTGCTTGAAATAAGTTTACGGATACATTTACGCATATACATCCCTTTCCAGGAGTGAACTAGATATGTGGCTGAACTAAATGGCCTACCGAAGTCAGTCTGAGCAGAGTCGGACTTGAAGAAAACCGATCCAAAACATATAGCCCGAGAATCTAGGTCAAATCCTTCCTGCAGGCACGCACCAACGGCTTTAAATTGGTTTCTCTGACGCTGTCACTTTGCAAGTAACTAATTGACTTTTGAGGGAGTATTTCTTTGTCTGAACTGATGACCTAAAAGTTGAGATACAACACTGCCATGCTTAAAAACTGAAACGAAATTTGAAATATTTTTGTCATAAATTACTTTTCATTTGAAATTCATTTCTTGAGACTAGCTGCTTTTGTTTTTGTTTATTTAAACAAAAATTAAAATCTTTTCCCAAAATAATTTTAACGATTTTTTAGTGAAAAACTTTAATCCGTTAACAAATTGTTTGGAGAGCACAGTTCCGTATTCTGAAATTCCATCTGGAGTTCTTCTTACATCGCACCTTTACCAAAACGAAACTTCTGGAGGATGGTTTAATTGAAAATTAACACACACTTTGTATTCATTTTTTTTCGAATATAGTAATTCAAGTACGAAAATCTAAGTCGATATTTGGACGGATGTTTTGTCTATTTCCTTGTTCATGGTCATTAAATTTTCATTATATTTGTTGGAAAACGTCAACTTTAACATATGGTCATGTGGAACGTATATAGTGTCAATGATATTCACCTACAAAAAATGCTCATAATTATAAGTACTAATGTACACTTTTCAGTTGTATGCTTGCATCTTTATATAAATAAATTTGGATGCAGGCTTGGCTGAC
The DNA here is from genome assembly GCA_006491835.1 of Architeuthis dux. Taxonomy (NCBI): domain Eukaryota; kingdom Metazoa; phylum Mollusca; class Cephalopoda; order Oegopsida; family Architeuthidae; genus Architeuthis; species Architeuthis dux. The sequence continues at coordinate 13,302,210 of VCCN01000986.1, forward strand.
TGGCCGATTTTCCCCCGCACCTGATAGTCCTGGGTAGAGTGGGAACGTTACTGGCACAGTGGGCAAAAACAGACTGAATTTTCCTCCGTGGAATTTGTCAGTTTTCAGAATTAACTCCCACTTTTAATGTTAAAGTTATCATTCATTGTCAATGTTTTTCTTTTTTCGGTTACGATTCGGTTAAGCAAATGCAATTTAAATTTATAATATAAACAAAGCTGCTCTATAAAAATGTTTATGACTTCAGTCAGCAGCCGTCGTCAGTCGTAAACTGTAATTATTACAGTATGATAGTCGTCTTGCTATGTAAACAGATATTTTCAAATAACCGTATTAGGCATACATTTCTCTAAATACTGAATCTGACATTCATTTCTTTCGGAAATTTTAAAGGTTTTGATAAAAATTAATGAGTGCAAAAGTTTCCAGTGAGATTAATTTTCTGGAAAATTCGTTTTAGTCGAATATTCGAAAATAAGATAAGATAACAATAGTTTTCGCAAGATATGTTTTTGCTTTCAATCCATAACACCTTCGTTTCCTCCGGAGATTTGTCAGTTTTCAGAAAATATTTTTAAGCCTTTAGGAGGGTGGTTGTATTTACATTGTAACTACAATGCTAAACTGGACCGTTATTTTCCGTCCGTCATACGGAGGTACACCTTCGAAGTATTAGTTTTTTTTCATTAGTTCCTTTCGGTTACTTTCTTATTTGTAAAAATAATATCGGGTAATCCTTCGTTTTGTGAACGCAAAAATTTAAACCACTGTCGAAATCAACTACGGATGAACAAAAGGACAAAAACTATTCGGTGACACACACTCACTCGATGTTAAAAACGGCACACAAAAGTTGTGCGCCGTTTTTAACATCGAATGAGTGAGTGTGTGGAACTTTGCAATTTATTATTTAATACAATTGGTCATTTGTACGGTTTCAGTGAAGTCACTTTGTTTTTGCCCCTTTGTGCATCCGTAGTCGATTTCGACTATGGTTAAAAGTGTTTGCCTTCACAAAACGAAAAATTGCCAAATATCGTTTAGGGTCGAACATTCTTTTAAAATAAATTTCATATTATCGGAATCTTAAACCCAAACTTCCGCTTTCAAACATTTCAAAAATGGTCACACGAAAAGCTTCGCGGACTACGTTGACCTGTCCGAGGGTGCGTGCGAGGGAGTGCGCGCGTACCTGCCCGAGGGTGTGCTACAACCATACCAAGATTCGATCGCACAACCTGCCAGTTAGTACATTCAATACACTCAAACAATTTTTCGCTTCGCGCCACCCTCGCCCCCTGGTTGTGTAAGAATACATATATTAAAGAACATGTTCATTTCTGTATTGTGAAATGTGCAGTTATTTCTTCTCCAGGCAACACCGGGATTCCCTGCTAGTATTATATATTTGTATTATTGATTACATGTTTGATGACTATCATTTGCGAATAAAAAGCCTATAAAATGAAAGAATTTAGAGTCATTAACTGAATGTCATTCAATTAATGAATATATGATTCTTTATGATTGCTGTTCTGCTGCTCTTATGTCTTTTTATGCAGTTAACGTTATTATCATTTTACATATGAAACTAGGAAGAACGCTGTATATCTGGAACTCTTATTGTGTGTGACATATCTCATACGTTGTCTACTCATTTATGTTGACAATCACTTTTTGTGACAGTGGCTCATTTAAGTTTAAGGAACTCTACTTAGTTATTGATCTTTGGCTTTTATCTTCATGATGAAAGTGAGGATTTGATGTAGGACAGAGGGGAAGACAAGTTGAGAGGAACAAACTGAAGGTACATATTTACTTTAAAAAGCAACGTGTTTAATTTTTTGATAGAATACTCAATCAGAACTAAAAGATTTCTGTCTGAATTTCGTGAGATGAAAATTATCATTATTATACACTGATTTATTTGAACTGTTGTCCTTATCTTGGTTGTTATACTCACAACGTTTTCGGCCGTTTACCCCCCGGCCTCATTCGGGTGCTTATTGTATTCGGTAACGTTCTCGGAATTTCGAAACGAACCCGTTATTCAATCCATGGTGGTGGACTGTTCTAATTCCGCTGTCCATGCCAGGAGATATCTCCTTTTAGTTAATTCTTCTGTTAATTCGTCCTTATGAAGCCACGTTCTGTTCGTTCCTGTGAACCAGCATATATGGATTCCACTGCCTGCTCCAGGGATTGAACTCACGACCACCAATGCTTATATTCACTATGCCATTGCCGTATAAGACAGTCAGGTGATGAAATTTTGGAGCCTTAAACCTAATGTCTGTTCTTTCCTAATCAAAGGCTCCCATATTGCGTTCAGTTCTACGCTGGCATACTGTGGAGGTTATCAGAGCCTACTATTGGCGCTAATTCTTTCAATCGCCTTATTTTCCAATGTTGCCCTCTATTTATTATTCTGACTTCGTTCCGTATGGGTTGGTGACCCCCTTCTCCCTCCACACATGATCAGCCATGCCTGACTTCATAGTCCCTCCACGGACTACAGCATTTGTATGTTTTTCCGGTCTTACCCTTAGAAGGCAGCCAGTCTCGCCTTTATATTCCCTATTACAACTGCATGGAATGCTATACACACACTTCTTTGTCATGTTTTCATTTGATTGAGGCTTGGCTCTGGTCAGGTATCTCCAAAGGTTGAAAATGCTTTTGAATACTGTCCTGATGTAGTATTAATCCTTTCCAACACGCATCTGATGTGAGGTAGACGGGCCGTGGCAGTTTTCTGACTATTGTCATCCACACGATGTTATTCTTGCAGGGTAGTTGTTACTCAGAAGTGTGTTCCTAATACTGATCATCTCTTGTGAGTTTGGCTCGTTGTTGTAGACAGAACTAAAAAGCTTATAAAACTGGGAATAATATAAAAATAGTATATTCAAGGAAGCAAAAATACACGCATTAAATGTGTTAGAGTTAATTTTCTTTTTCTCTCTGTGTAATGTGTTATCAAAAAAAAAGATTGATAACGCGAAGATATTAATATTCAGTCATCTTCAAAAGTAGAAGTATTTTCTTGATTACCATATTAAGTTAACATCAGCTTCTTTAATCTTGTTTTAGTATTTATAACAAGAATACTCATTAAACCTCTGACGAGTCAGACGATAAGAATTACAGGAACTCAATCATTTAAGAAAGGATTTTATCTTCAGACCAGCCATAAGAGAGAGAGAGACACACACACACACGCTCTCTCTCTCTCTCTCTCTCTCTCTCTCTCTCTCTCTCACACACACACACACATACATAGATGACAACATATTAAAAAGGGTTTTAAATAAGTAGGTTCTCGTTTTATACAAAGGGAGTCGAATTAGTATAACATATATGGCAAACATCTTTTGAATTTACATGATACAGTGACAAAAAACACTATCAGTTTTATGGTTTAATTCTACGAAATTAACAAACCATGGTTAGATTTTGCCTCTACAAAGTATTTCGAAAAGATACTATTCGTGTCGTTAAACATTCTAAAATTAAAATCTAGATATTAAAATGATCTTTTTGTGTAATGTACTTAAGTCAATCCTGTTCATTGACGCAGAAATGTATTTTTATTAGTATGAAATCATTTACGCTTAATAACAGAGAAAATATATTCATAAATACACCTTTATCAGCAAACAGTACAAAGAGAATTCGAAATCTGTGCTCAGTAACGTGTATAGCAGAAAAAACTGTAAACTAGAAAGCACTCAAAATGTAATCATTTATTCTGTAATTATTTTGCCCACCCTTCCACAAAATTTCATTGAAATCTATTGAGTACTTTCGGAGATATCGTGTGGAAAGACGGAAAGATAGACGCGACCGAATACGTTGGCAGAGGTAAATCAGTTTCGAATTGTAACAATTTAAAAAAAATTAAATTGCACCAAATTACACCCGATCAACATCATTTCTACTGTAATCACACTTTATGTATGATGAACTATTACAAAAATATAAATCCAGTTGAACCCCTTTTTGTGTGCGTTTCATTGAAATAAAATCGTTATATTCAAAGTCAATCAAGGTCTCTAAAGGTTCAGTACTCTGACCAAAACCGAGGAATAATTTATTGTCTATGAAAATAATAATGAAATCCATAATAGATTCAGTAACATCATGTAATATTACAAACATTCTGTGAATCGAGAAAAAAAATGCAATTTGTAATGTAAAAATGAATGATGCAATATAATTATGCAATTTTGCAATATAATTATCCTGTTATCACATGGATTTCATCATTCTTGAAACTTTAAAAAACAAAACAAAATCTGATAGAATTTTTTTTTTAATACTGAAGAAGTAAGCGACTAGCATCATCATCATCAGCCGTTATAAGTCCACTGCTGGACAAAGGCCTTTTCCATCTCCTTCCATGACGACCTAGATTGTGCTAACCTCTGCCAAGTCTTGCTGGCAAACTTTTCTATCTCATCTCTCCATCTTGTATCTGGTCTTTTCCTATTGCGTTTACTGTCCCGTGGACACCAGTCGGTTAGTCTTTTCTCCCGCCTATTGTCATTTCTTCTTGCTAGGTGACCAGTCCATCTCCAATTTTGCTGCTTGATTATTTGATTAATATCCTTTACTCTAGTCCTCCCTCTGATCCATGTTGATCTTTTTCTAACTCTTAAAGTTATCCCTAGCATTGCTCTATGTGCTATTCTAAGTTGGTTTTCAGCTCGTTTCGCATCCGTATGTCATGGCTGGTATTATGCAACCGTTGTATACTCTACGTTTTAGGCACATTGGCAGGGTACTCTTCAAAATGTCTCTATTCATACCGAATATTTTCCAACCTATCGTTATGCGTCGTTTTATTTCGCAGTCATGGTCTTTCTCTAACTTTATTACCTGTCCTAGGTAGATGTATTCATCAACCTCTTCTAGAGTATCTCCCTCTATCTTTATGACCTTTTGGGGGACTTTATCCTTGAACATTACTTTTGTCTTTGTTCTGTTCATCTTTAAGCCTACTTTTTTACTTTTTTAAGTCAGCGCCTATAGACGACCTTATTTCCACAAATTGTACTTGGTTAACTGAAAAAATACAACATTCATAGAATTATTTCAAAATGTTATATGTCGAAAAGAGAATAAAAGGGAAAAACTCTAAAACCTTTTTCGAAGTTAATATTAGAAAGGGGAAAGGAAGAGAGAGAGAGAGAGAGAGAGAGAGAGAGAGAGAGAGAGAGAGAGAGAGAGAGAGAGAGAGAGAGAGAGAGAGAGAGATTATGCATTGTATACATGCAAAACTTTCCGTAATGTATGCTTACTTGTTCAACCAGATGACAACTGTTAGCAATGGACTGGTCAATAAAAAGTTGCATTTTCATAGTCATTAATCTTTTCTAGAAAAAGAAGAAGCTATTGAAATATTAGTCAACGTTTATCAATTAAAACCATCAATTTTTGCGTATTCAGTGTTGTTATCAGTGCTCTAACTGCGTTTGAGTCGTTTGCGGTCAAGTGGGAAAAATATTAATGGCGACATCAAACACACGTGAGAATGTCCAAATTTATTTGAATTCGCTTCGACCATTAAAAATTATTAGACCGCCTACCTAACAAAATTGTCACCGTAAATACCAAATCGAAGTGTAACTATGGTTGGAATGAATATCCGACGGTCGCGGAATCTGAGGCATTTGGTACCTGATTAGCGGGCGATTCATATTTAAACACAAGGAATGCGCCTCATGTTTCTTTTACACCCTTAAATCTCAGTTACACCCAGTTGTGAACAGAACACACTAACATACATAAACAAATGAATAGTTGACTTGTATGTTAGTTGAAATTTAGTTTGACAATGGATAGCATTCAAAAGTGCCAAATGCCAGGTCAACAGATGATTGTAGGACACCTCACAATACTTGCATAGGTGGAAGTAGACCATGAAGATTGAGCTATGAATGAATGGAATCAGACTAGAGGTATTCGAGAGCAGCATTTATATTATTTAACATTCCATTATGTCTATTTTGTTATAGAGCACAAATGTACCAAAGATGTTTTATGAAAGTGTGTATACCCACACGAGAATTGTTTTACCACTTAACATAAAACTGAAACTTGATCAATAGTTTAAAGTTTTGATTCTGAATTAGAAAGACTTTTTTTTTACAATATAGAAATATGTGAGTGAACACAAATGTAGCATGGTATTTATGAAATTTATTGAATAAATCAAACCGAAGCTTCCTAAGTTATTATTTATTCTAAGTTTAAAATAATTGGAATCACGTATGTTTCTATACTTATAGTTTTTAGATACGTTTAGTATTTATTAAATTATCAACATATAAGCTGTCGAAGTTACTTAAAGATTTATTTAAAAAAATGTAATATCAGTACACTTGCACAATTCTATTATTTAACAAACATTAGATACTATCTTCACAGGAAATTCTACTTTTAATAAATATCCTTACCATTTGAAATATATTTAAGCATATTCAAAATATTTAAAATTTAATTTAAAAAGGCGTGGTGGCTACGAATAATCTAAATCTAAATTCTAAATCATAACGTACGTGGAATTCCAGTATTGTTAAGATTAAATATATATTATTTAGAATACTCTTAAAAAAGAATATCATTACCCAATTCTATTTTAATGTGTTATATAAATGTACATGAAAGCTGTATCCAATACGACTAGAAAGTAATTTATACCATTTTCGCTAAATGAGACGATTTCCGCATTCTCGAATTCAGTTACTAAGTAGGAGGGCCGGCCTTAGGGCGGGACCCATTGAAAACATTTTTTGCGAGGCCCTAGGTTCACAGCAAAGGTCAGTAGAATTTTAGAGATAAAAATAAAGTTTATTATAGACTTTATACACTATATGGTAGAATGGATAGGAATAAAAATGTGCCCGTAACAATTTAAGAGAAATAAAGGTTTTACGCTGTTAGATAATTAATTAACACACTTAATTAAGTACAGTAAGAAAAATCAAAATATAAACAGTATAAACAAACACTACTGACTTTTAAGAATACAGAATAAAATTAAAATCGCAGCTGTTCTCTGTAAAACCTGCAATGTGGTGTTAGGTGTATGTTGCAATGTGTTGTTGTGTGTATTTGACAAGACTAGAGTAGATTACCCTAGCGCCCTCCCCCCTAGGCGCGGGGCCCAATTGGGAGCAATTGGTCCAATTGGCTTAAAGCCCTGGTAAGTAGCATAATGGTTTTAATTCTGAATTAAGCATTCAATATACCTCCCATATTTTGAGCTACTTTCTTTATCATGACCAAACATCCAAACATATAATAATTAGCAATGTGCAGATGTCTTCTGTCACGCTAATACCGTAGTAAAATAGAATGTCATTCATGCAACTGACATGTGTTTGTCTTCTGACATAGTAAAATAGAATTCCATGTTCTGATGACGTAATAAAAATGGTGAATTTGAAGAAGAATACAAATATAAAAAGTAATAAAAACAAAAGATAATAAAAATGTGTTTGTGGTCAACAGAACGCTATTCCCCAAGCTCACTGCAATGCAAATCTCTATTATCAACGTATATCAAATGCAATGTGTATCCATATATTCCCCAAGCTCACTGCAATGCAAGTCTCTATTATCTACGTATATGAAATGCAATGTGTATCCATATATTTCATATATGTCGTCATTTTTAACGGCACGGGTAAACTAGTGCAAGTATAATAGACGAATAGGAATTGGTATGATCATGTATTGAACATTATCATGAAAGAGCACAAAGAGCAATCTGAAAGAAGGATGATACAAATATTTACAAAAGTCACATAGAATTTATTGCTAAAAACACATAATTATTTTAAGATTTACTGCAATATATAATTAGATCAACTAATTGGTGCATAACAAGTAGTTTCGAAATTATACATTTTCGGCTGACAATGAATCGAGAAAAAAAGAATACTGAATGTTGGTGAAGTGAGTAACGCCACTTCGGGTGCTTGTCACCTCTATGTCTATTCAAGTATCTGAGTTAGTAGTAATGTGATATGTGGAGCCTAAGCAGGGATGGGCGAAGTCATAGCCAGCGTAAGGCACTACTTATTTTCTCACACTGAATTCTAATTTAATGAGTTTAAGTAAAGCAAGCTAATTTCATTTTCCGTTGACTGACCGCTGTAAAAATAATCTTGCTGACCTTTGCGTTTAATTCTCTAAAACCATCTATAGTTTATCGATTTAGATATTTTTCTCTGAAAATCTTTCATATTTGATTAATCAGTTGTTCTGCGTTGTTTTCATTTTTCATGCACCCTTCCCTTATTATTTTGTAAAATAAAACAAACACAAACAAAAAACGCACCTCCTCACTAAATTATAAAGGATTTAACATTTAGTAAATAGATGCATTTATTATTCTGCAATTAAACCTCTACATCAAGCATCACGCTTTTTATCTACAAATGATTTTATTTGTCAATCAAACCTATTTGTCCATCTTTAACCACCTACAAATTATTCTGATTTATTTTTACATAAATCCATATTTATTTTGTTTACATTTGTACAGAAAAGATAACCAATCGTTACACAGATTGAATAAAAAACAAGTTATGATAAAATAGAAGGCTAAATTACTTTGATGTAGAGAGAAAAGATAAACTATGACATTTTTAGACGAAAGAAAATTTCAATTTATTAAAACTGATATAAAATTAGAGGGAATAGATATATATCCGTGTAAGTATTGGTCAAAATGTATTACTTGTATTATACTAGTTCTGTAAATCAATGGTGATTTCATATATCAGTAATGGGTCGTTCGTTTGTTTTTCCTGCTTTCCTTATAAAAAGGTCAAAGTTAATCATGACGTCATTTCAGTAATTCTACCTTAGTTCGTTTCCGCGTTCCGCGACTGGTTTTACGGACGCGAAAATGCTCATTTTTTCATTGTACAATTGTATTCGAGTTGATAATCATCCTGATGATGATTCGTATTGTGCGATGCATTTCGTATGTGTGGAAGTGTTAAGGTTAATAATGGCTTTCTGTGAGCGTTAATGCGAAATAACTCTTACGGTCAGTATCCGCAATTTGAAACTATTATTCAGTCAACACCAAGCTTGCTTTGTGCTCGATTTAATTAACCATAACAAAAAACAAAAAAAATTAACAGATTAAATCCGAACTGAAAGTGTTTTTAGAAAGATTGTCTTTTAAGAACAACGCCTCTCCGTGAAATTCCTCCTACGAAATGTGAAACTCCTTCTTGGGTTGGTGTTTCCTGATACATTTTTTTTTTTTACATCTTTGCGTTACAAAATTAAACTTTGATTTTGTCTAGAAATCAATTCAATTGAAATGCAACATCAGATTAATAGTTATAGTTTAGTCAATTTTTTTTATTAATTCAAAACTTAACATATGTTAATTTGAAGCATAATTAATGCTATGCAAAGAAATGTCTCACCAGAAAATGTCAAGCAACAACTTTGGTAAAAGAAAATGTATTATTCAATTTATCTAAAAAAAAAAATTCTATTGTGTATCATGAGTCGTTGCCTTATCCTAATTATAACGTTGGTTTGTTTTTAAAGAAAGCAAACCATTTAGGAAAGGTTACCCTTGAATTGTTCAAATGATACTAAATTTCTCACAAATTGTAAGATCCAACTCATCAGCTCATGATTTACATTTTACAGTCATCTCATAACAACTGCGCATGTCAGGGTCAGAGGTATATAAGTAGGTAAGCCGGCCTCGAGTACTTCATGTTGATGTGTTGAATGCCACAGTTATGGACAAGAAGAAAGATTTGTGTGACTTTGATAACATCCAAATTATGGCCAGAAGACTCGGTCTGAGCATTTCCGAAACGGCATGGGTGCTCACGTTCAGTTGTGATGCGAGGCGGGAAAATCACCAACCCCCGACAAGGCATTGGGCGGCCAATACATCGATGCAAAAAGTGAACGGATGATTTCCTGCAAAGTACGAACCAACAGAAGGGCTACTGTGACACAAATTGCAGATGGCTTTAATTAAGGTGAAGGAAGAAATGCGTCACAACACACACCATACACCGATCCCTGTTGCGTATGGGGTTGCGTAGCCACAGGCCAGTCAGAGTACACATGTTAATCAATTTCCATCGCCGAAAGCGTCCTCAATGGGCACACGAGCGTCGGAACTGGATTTTGTATCAATGAAAGAATGTCGTCTGGTTTGATGAGTTTCACTTTCTTCTGAATAAGGTGGGCGACAGGGTACATGCACGTCATTATCCTGGGGAAGCGATGGTACCAGGATGCGCTGTTAGAAAACAACAAGCAGGTGGAGGCAGTGTGATGGTTTGAGCAACTTTCTGCTGGGAAACACCGTGGAAGGTACTTCGTCGCGTACCACCTACCTCAATATCATTGAAGACTAGGTACATGCCTTCATGGCAACAGTATTCTACGATGGAAGTGGCATCTTCCAACAGCTATGCTGCATGAGATGTACTGGAATGGTTTCAGGAACATGAAGAATACTTCACTGTCTTACCCTGGCCACCAAACTCCTCCGATCTCAATCCCATTGAACACTTATGGAGTGTGTTAGACTAAAAAGTTCGCTCTGCAGAACCTCCACCACGTAACTTGCAGCAGTTAAAGCACCTGCTGTTGCCATCCTGGCAACAGATCCCAGAGGAAACCTTCAGATGTGTTGTAAAGTTCATGCCTGATAGGGTAAGAACTGTTTTGGGGGAAGATGGAGGACCAACACCTTATTAGGCAGGTAGTTATAATGTTTTGGTTTACTATTTGCCGTGCTTGTTAGGCGCTTTCAATATATATTCTACATATTAGCCGCAAATTAGCCTACAAAAGGAAATACATTTCCACCAGATTTTTAATCTCAAAAATACAAAACTGACACTTTTCATGCAGTGTCTCGGAAAGCGGAGCAAAAGAGTTGGGAAGTGAGGAAGAATAATTCATTGTTTTTGTGAAAACAAAAGTTTCTATTTTTATAGATGATATATTAAAATACTATAGTGAAAATAATAGTGAACACTGTATCGTTTTAAATCAGTGATGGAAATGGGCGTACGCAGGTTTACAGCGTATACCTACTTCTCAATTTCCAGCTTTTTTGTAATTTCTACTAATGGAGACATTACTGTATACCTAGTTCCAAAAACCCGGCCTCACCGAATACCTAATTCCCCAAACCCATCTCCATCACTATTTTAACTGATTGGAATGTCTATATAAGCGCATATAATTTTCTTCTTTGTAGATAAATTATTGTACAATTACATTTTACCTATTAAGAGTCTTTCATCATTATGGGTTTAATCAAGCTAAATTTATTTTAGTGAAATAACTTCCAACATACAGGAAGAGATTGTATGTGAACTAGAAATGATAGATAACTTTTAATTTTAACACCTTACTTAGAATTTCGAAATATTTACGTGATAAATAATACAGCCCAGATAGAAAGACAAAATTCATCACTCAACCTCTGCTTTATCATTGGAACCGCCTGAGAGAGAAATATTCAAAACTATCTCGCACAAATCAATCATTTTGAAACATCAAAATATTTTGGATCGGCAAAAATGATAACAAAAGCAGTGGAAGAATTCAGTAATATTAAATCGTACTTCTGTAATATATTAATATATCTTTATGTATTTTCATTATGTAAAACCTTAAAATGGTTATCAGTCGATATCAAGATGATCATGATAATAAAGTAAACAAATACAAATTACGGGCAGAAATAGCATTATATGTCCAACTGTTACATACTTTCTTACTTGTTTATTTAGAATTAAAAAAGAAAGAATATATAACTAGATCTGAGAGTTGTATCTAGGTCTATGAAATTCATTTACTTACGCATACTATTTGGTGAAAGTATTTACATGCAACAAAGTGATAACAGGTAGTCTTTCATTTCATAGTTCATAACCACCTACTGTGAGAAACGCAGTAGGCGATGGGTCATTGTATCCGGAGAGGAAATCCGAGAGGAGCAACAGACCATGAAGTTACGGTAGAAGAATTAACAATACAAAAGCAGACAATTTTCCTTCTAACATCTCAGGTTAGTTCACATTCTTGAGGGTAAGGTCATAAGGTCACGCATGTCGAGTTATGCACGTGTTTGATGAAGTAAAAAATGTCCTGGCGATTTCGGCTTAGATAAATCAAATGGAATCCAGGAATACACGGTACGTTATGTATTTGCAATTAATTACAGATATTATCTATGCAAAAGAATACTTAGTTTTTAACTGCCGCACCCCTCTCACACACACACAACAGAGAGAGAGGGAGAGCGAGAGAGAGAGAGAGAGAGAGCGAGAGAGAGAGAGAGAGAGAGAGAGAAACTTTGTCTGCATCGTGTGATTAAACGAGTGCGTATTTATCGTCTGCTAAGGCGTCTCAAATCTACCTATTAATGAACAGTGTGATTATTTTCCGTTTCTCTGCCTGTAACAATGGACTCTTCCACTTAAAGGTAACAATTTTGCTGATAAAAATATCTCCTACCCACCATTTGAATCAATAGACCCTTCGACTGAAAGGAGTTCAGTATTTTCTTTTCTGAAATATCTCATAGAAATTTAAATATATCCGTGATTTCTTTCGCGGGGATTAACTAGTATTAAAATATTAAAATCATGAGCATTTAATGTTTAAAAGTAACATTCGAGTGTACATTAGTAAATGATTTAGTGAGCAAGTTTATGTGTGAGTGTGTGTGTGTGAGAGAGAGAAAGAGAGAGAGATAGAGAGAGAGAGAGAGAGAGAGAGAGAGTGAGAGAGAGTTTACTCATTATTGACTACAGTACAAAATTGCATTCTAAAGTTTTGATTTTATCTGCTGTACGGATTTTACCGATTGGTTGAGGATACCCAATTGCAGGAAGAGGTTATGTTTAATTATACACAAAGTGTTATTGACTGTGAAATTAATTGGTTTGGTCCTAAAAAACAGGAGATATTCTCTCATTTGAACATCTTAGGTACATCAGCTTTTACATATAAATATTAGCAATCACATTAACATTATGTAAAGTTAGAATTAATGTATTAATGTACATTAAATGGTCTGTTTTATATTTGTATTTACCTCTTAAATAAACATGGAATATATTACTCAGCTATGCGCCTAAAACACAATGAAATTTTGCCACAACATCTTACGGATTTTCACATGCAGTTGCTTACGCACACGCGCGCTCACAAGCAAACACGCAGACGATTACATATCATTGTAATTTAATATAAAATTCTATAACATTATTAATAATAAATTCTTAGGTTTTTACGACTAAGACTGAATGCAGTAGCGTTTTGCTTACCCGTAGTTGTGTAAATCCATTTAATAAAACGTGAAGGATAAAACTAAGATGAATCGAAGTTTACTAGAGATATGGGCGTCGGTATTATGCTGATTTTACTGTTACCAAATGCCCATTTTTGTAAATCAATAATCCAGAAGTGTTTTTCTTGATGTCATAGTTCCATTGGACAGTAGCAGGAATGCAGTCACAATCACAAAGGATTCCTGTCTTCAAGTCCGACAGTCAAAACTAGCAGGGCGGGGCATTACATTGAGCCAGACTATATAAAAATGTATTCAGCAGTGTTTTTTCACCTGTTACTCCCCGCTTATACTCCACAGATAGTTACGTATGGCCCAAATTCATAATTGCGTGAAAGTCTGTACAAAAGACATAGACATCAAGTGTCAGAGAGATTAGCTGATGATGAATCCGGTCAATAGGTAACGATCCCTTATAAACTTGCAAGTGTCACATCAAGATTATAAGCCTCTCTTAATTTGGATATATTGCTTAAGAAATAGTCCTGTATTTCTTTTTATGAGCAATGAAAACCAATATATGTATATAACCTTTTTTTAGGATATTCACTACTCTAATTTTTTGTTATTCTCAGACGTGTTCACTTCAAAACTTTTCACTGAACAGTAACGCTTGGATCCGCATAAAAAATGTAACTACAAGTTTATCTTCTGTGGATGAGAATAGAACCTAGTAATTCATGAGGGTGAGCTATCATTGTGGCGAACACACACACACACACACACACACACACACACACACACACACACACACACACACACAACGAAAGAGAGAATGATGAAAAGAAAAGAAATATAAAAATTAACGGCAGTGTATAGAATGACACATTAAAGGATATAGGATAATGACGACAAGAATATGTCAATGTTCTCCTTTCTTCTTCTTCTCGACTTCATGTGCGTGCATGCGTGTGTATACATGAGCATAGGCAAACACAAAGCTAAGTTTAATTCTAGACAAGGCACACAAAATACAGGGTTTTATATAACAGCTTGGGAGGTACTTCGCAAGAAAAGTGGTGCATTGTTGTCCAAATTAAAAATGATAGAACAAGGTGGTTTGTTGTAGGAATATGCTGAAGTTCAGAGGGGAGAGCGAGATTTTTTCCAGCTGTGAATTGACCGTCATTAATTTCAATAGAACCATACAAAATTATAACAATAACCAAATACTCCCTTCTCAGCAAGTAACAGAAAGAAAAAAGTCAAGTACTTTTGAAACCTGACTTAAAGGTTCATTTATCATACATAGATTAAGATTACAAGCATTTATTTTTCTGAAAAATGATGAATTTCGAGCAAAGCTTAACCAAATGTATCAATTACATAAGTGATTCCCAAAGTGGGCGCCGCAGTTAGCACTCAGGGGCGCCGCGGGATATTAAAAAATTGTAATAATTCCAAGCAATCATAATTCAATGAGCTGCCACAATAATAGGAAGCGACATCTAAGATTTGAGAAACTGTGTAGGCTCACCCATCCCACAAGTAATTATGATATTTAAAAAAAAGGGAAAGAATGTATAACTGTTTTATTAATTTAAATTACATGATTCATTATTTGTTTTACCTAACCACATTAGTATTCTCTGACTTAGGGCGCCGTGAAAAATCCTTATACACTAGGGGTGACGGCATTCGAAAAAGATTGTGAACCACTGAATTATATATAGAATAGTAGCTTTGATCTAAAAAAAAATAATAATTAGGGTTTAAATGTTATTTGTAGGTAGATCATAATAGGTTTTAAATCAGATAACTTATGAAAATTTGACTTGTGTTGTTGCTCTATCAAACTCCGGGCGAGACAGTTTGCGTTCACTTCCGCATCAATTCTCTTGGTAAAAGCATGTATCCATCTCTTCACCCCTGCCCTGGCAGACCAAGGCCAATCACCCCCATCTCTAACACTTACTTGGGAAAGGCCTATGTCCAACAAGAGACCTTAAAGGCTGATAAAAGAAATGTCAAAGAAAAATGTCAAAGTCCCCCCCCCCAAAAAGGAATTACCATATATAAGTAAAAAAAAATATTATTTTGTTCCATATTTATACATGTTGTAATTTACGGTTCCGCCAAATTACGAATGCCACACACTATTTGATTTTAATGTGCATTGTATCAATATCAGCACTTGGCTGTTTTAAAGCAATTAAAACATGTTTTGTTATTTTCAAAGATTTGCGCTACTCTTACATGGCCGCTACATATATACATGTCAATTGTATTTTATTGTGTTTTAGAGCATTTATAAAAGCTATATATGAGAGTGGATCAATAGATCCGTAGCCTGACGCCGTAGTTATAAGCTGAATTTGTATCTGAAATTTTCATTGTATAATTTTCGATCTATGTGATTAACATTCGTCACCGAATAAAGTGCATTGACAAGGAAAGAGCTTATGCTGAAAAATAAATATTTGTTGTGTAAAATAAATGCCTTTTCTCATCATTAGGCTACGGACTCATTTATGTATCTACGTAGATATAACTGCAAACCGACAGCAGAACCGTTACATCCGAATATAATTATTAATTAATCTAATTCAATTACAGAAATAAATATGTTCCTTAATGTCCATCAAATGCTAATTAATGTCACTCAAGATGTATCGATACACACCGCAGTAAAGACAACACATTTGTTGATGGGTTCTTAAAGTCATTTAATGGTAGACAATGTTGTGACCAATTAAAATTGAACATAGGCCAATCTATACTAATATTTGAGCCTTCCGTTTGTTAATCTATTCGTTCGTATCTCTTTCATGCTAAAACTACAAGGCCCATTGACCTAATATTTGGCAGGAAGACTCACAAAATATCAACTTGTGGTTATATGAGGTTGACCTCGGAGGTCTTTCGAGGTCACCAGTTGGTGCAAGTTGCTGGCCACAGTTTTACACAAAGGATGCTGAAATTTAGCATAATAATACATCTTTTCACGGCAAGGTCATAGGCAATGCGATGTTGACCTCGGAGGTAATTCGAGGTCATCAGATGTAATTTCTAGCCAATTTGCCAAGTTGTTGACCAAAATTTGGCATAGGGGTATATCTATTTATGGCGAAAGGCATGGCTATGTGAGGCAGATCCTGGAGTTCATTCGTGGTTACCAGAGGTCATTTCGGATCATTTCTAGCTAACTGAAGCAATTTCTAGCATAATATTGATTTTGCTATGAAGTACAAAAATGATTTGACCTCACGAATGGTAGAGCAGGTTCGGTCAAATTCAATAGGATAGGTGGTGCTAACCTCCAAGGTTATTGAAGGTTACCAGAGGTCAATTTGGGATCAAAATAGCTTTTTTCAGCCATTTCGCAGCCAAATAATAATATTCTTGGAGGTAAATCAGTACTATTTTGTTTGTAAAATGTTGTGCAACCCTGAAAAACGCTTTCAGACAAAAAAATTAAAATTGTAACAAGGCACAAGGACAATCTTTCAAGATCACTGGCCTTAACCTGGTGCTTTTCCCATTGCCAGCACTATATTGGTTGTTCTAGGGTTGGATCCCGAACAACCTTCCATACTGGCACCCATTGGGAGGAGCACTAACGTTGTGTATCCAGGTGCCCTGTCAAATTAAGGAACGACATCATTTGTTCTATTTTGTGCATCAGAATATATTTCAGTAACAGCTACTTTTTCATGTGTAAATAGTGTAAATGATCGTTTTTTCATTTGTTATGTTAGGTAACAAGAAATATATTAAAGAACATATTTTTTCCTGTGTTATCATATTTGGAGTTATCTTTCCCCGGGCATCACCTGATATCACTGCTAGTATTTTTATATTTTCCATTAACAAGTACAGAACCTAATTAAAAATGATAAGTTCTGTAACACCTTTAAACTCTAAAGTAACAGGTCTAGTTAGTCACTCAAAAATTGGAAAACGGGGTGATCAATGAATAAGTTACTTCTATCGCATTTTGTTGGGCAGTGATCATTAAAAAAGTCTGAATTTTCAAAAAAACGAGCGCACACAAACTAGTGATCAATTTAAAAAATATTTTTCTAGACATAATGTTGAAATTGGTGCGGCCTGTACGCGTGATACATACATAGCCAATCAGCCAGCCAGGCAGACCAACATGGAAACTGATAGAAACCTATGTTGACAGTTTTGGTTGACGGTTTATAATAGAATAACTGATCCAACTGCTAAACGAAAAGGATTAATTCAAAACAAAACTTGGAACCTGCTGTTCAGTAAAGGAGGGTGTAAGTTGGAATACAAATGCTCCACTTACACAGAAAGACCTTTTAAGGACTTGGGGCTGTAAGTATTTAATCCACTTATAAGTACAAATGATACATGAAACTCTAGAAAAACGATGCTAATTTAAAGAGAAAATTACAAATTTAAACAGGTGGCAGAATGGTTAAAGTGTCAGCTGAAGTTCATGTTCGGACGAAAAGAATATCATATTTCAGAATAATCATGAAATAGTTGAAGAAAAGACAATGTTACTTTTCTATTTCTTCTAAGTTACTGATAAGAATGTTTGCGTTTATATTTATTACAATTTACATCTATTAAAAGTTACTTTCAGGAAAGAATAAAATCCTTGAATATTGCGTTTGTTTTATGCATTCATATAAAAAGGGAAAAGTAACAACTATGTTAAACAGAACAATTTTAAAGTAGTTTTCCTTTCATCTTAAAAAGCGACTAAGCATTTGCTGATTTATTCCCAGGTTGAAACACTTCAATCATTCAAAGTAAATATTTGAATTAACTTTTGGAATTTGGAAGAGGTATATGTAATCAGTCGTGTCTGTCTGTCTGTCTGTCTGTTTATCCACACAACCTCCCCGAATGTTCTCAATGAATTTCAATGACATTTTGTGAAAGTGTGGACCATGGGCTAAGGAATAATTTATTAAATTCTGGGGTGGATCCAGGATTTTTCTACAATTAACTTCCCTGCACCGTAGCTGTATGTCTGTCCACATAATATCTCCAAAAGTTCTCAATGAATTTTAAATGGAATTTTCTGAAAGGCTATGCGATGAGGCAATGAAGAATTTGTTGCATTTTTGGTCGGATCCAGGAGTTTTTTTTCGATTGTGAGATATTCTCTCCCATACACTTATCTATTCACTCATATTTGTCGACAAAATATCTTCAAACGTTCTCAATGAATCCCAATGTCATTTTGTGAAAGGTTGAGACATGAACTGAAAGAAGAATTGATTAAATTTGGGGGCAGATACAGGAACGTTTACAGTTACCTCCCTTGCATCGTAGCTATATATGAACTGGTTCTCATTCAGAGAGTGCATACTTCTGCTCATGCCATTGTCAGTGGTGTTGGCAGAGGTATGAGCTTTCTAATTATAATATTATTCTTTATTCTCATAATTTTGATATATAAGAACATTTCTCTAACTTTTAATGAGATAAGATGTTATATGTCTAAACAGGTGCATGAAGAGTATTTTTTAAAATATATTACTTTTGCTTTAGATAGTTGAGATGGAATAGTTGAACAAACCTAATAAACCCACGATCAATTTATTAATGCAGATTCTTGTTTAGCTACCAAGTAAAACAGTTGTATATAGTTTATACTACATTTAAGAGGGATAAGCAAAATGAACTTGTGTTTCTGTCTAATATTTATATATATTGTATTTCATGGTCTAGCCGTTTGTGGTGGTAAAAATTGTCCTAGGCATTCCCCAGGGGATGGAACTACTACTTGCTTTTGGAACCCTCTTCCCCTCCATCTGACCAATGGTGGGTGGTGTTGTTATTGTTTTTTGGGGTGGTGGTAAGGTTTCTCTCATACGTGGGGTTGGGTAGGATGGTCCGACATTTTCCATTGATAATCCTTTGTTTATTAACCCAAAGATTAACAAAACAAATTACCGATTCCAAACGCTCAAAACTACTTCGTTCCGGGAAAGTCAACTCCC
>VCCN01000986.1:13338825-13353999 GCA_006491835.1 Architeuthis dux
TATATATATATATAATGATTATACATGTATGTTTGGAACACTGAAGTTCAGAAAGTAGCAATTCAATTTCCGTGATGTTTTGTACATAAGAATAAGGAAAGAAATCATCAAAAATAGGATACTTTTAATTCAATTTGACCTTTTAGGTTTTTAAAATTTTGGTTAAAAGTTGTACCGTCACCACCACCACCACCAACAACAAAAATCGATACTACACTCTGATCTCTAGAAAAGACTGGAAGGAAGGATAACGCGCTAAAGTACCGAGATTCAAACATACTACTCCATAACCTAAGTGGGGTGAGGGTAGGGTAGGATTGTTATAACTCCCAATTCTACAAAACTGCGGTTAATTACAATTAAAGCGATTCATTTATTATTCAAGGGAAGTAACTGTGTAAGATTAGATAAATACTGCCATTTGTTAAGCAGTGAGGAGCCTACCGGGTAGAACCCATTTGGATCCATAAGCTATTTATTCATTACGGAGCGAAGCAACAAAGGTCTACCTTAGCTCACACAACGGGGCTAAGACTAAACAACTTAATATTATTGTAAACTACAAATAAAAACATAAAGAGCGCTTTAATACCAAAAAAGAAAACAGACAGAAAATAAGATATTATACCTCGCTTTTGAAAATATATGCACTCAACTCTTTGGACAATTATTCCATATTTTGCACCACTGACCACTGATATCAACCCAGTGGTCTACTTGTGAACGCCTCAGTACTCAATAAATGGGTATTAAGGGTGTGGAAGTTTGATGAATAAAACTAGCTTATTTCCATTCTTTTGACTAGCAGCTTCACGTTCTAGATTAAGAGTAAATATGTAATAATGGGTGTGTATAAAAATATAAAACACAATATTGGCGCAAATATTTGAATACTAGCATAAGTGCTCAGCGTTGCCAGGGAGTAAAAATATAATTACAAATGATATTATTGGTTGAAAAAATAATCAAAACGGTGATAATTTTAAACTTTAAAGCGACGACTGTCGTAATAAAATTCAAAGAAAATGATGAAGTAGTATTTGCTGTTAAATGAGTTTAATGCATCAATATTATTTGAAAAAATATAGGTAACTATAGGTAAACATTTTAAAAAATACTTAGTATTTCCAAGTCGGGTAAAGATTCGGTCTATCAAACTAGAGTAATTTTTTATGAAAATGTATTTTTCCTATGTAGATTGATCATCTACATAGGAAAAATACATATTTATGAAAAATTACTCTCGTTTAATAAGCCGAATATTAACCTCAAGTCGTCTGCAACATGTCTTTTTTATATTGTAAATAACATGACTACTACTACAGCTGCTGCTGACAGGAATCTTAAGCTACATTTTCCATGCTTCTAACCACTCGACTATTGATTTTGAAGCCTAAGAATTATGGCCCAAAATAAATTTAAAAAAGCATTCGACCAAAAGATGTGTGCTGAGGTAATTGGAGATCTGCTGATTTCGAACATGCCTTTGTTTTTCTTCTGTGATGCTTAGTCCTCGAAATCTTGGAGTACAAACATATATACTTTTGTACATTATAATATAGATAGAATATAGATAGATGTAAATCAGATCATTATTATCGGGGTGAGCGCGAACAGACCTCATACTTATCTTTTTAATTTTCAAAAACTAACTTGCTAAAAACATGCCTGGGGGTTCCATTACTACACACAGAATAAACCATTGCGATATATTGTGTGGTTCCTGAGTTACGCTGTCACACAGACAGGCATTTGGTGAATTATAGTAAGATCTATAAAATGGTATTTTCCAATTCTTAAAATATGAAATTTATTTAACCGGTCGAGTTAAAACACGGTCCTGATATAGGTCGTCCGTATATACAGTTTATGTAATGATAAAGTGTTTTAATACTCTCAAAGGTTAGAAAAGAGGAGAGTAACGTTTATAATCCATTTTCGTCTTAATAATATAACGTAAAATCTGCACATATCTGCAGTCTTCATATACAACGAAATACAAGAGTGAATTTCTGTAAGCAACAACCAGAATTATCCTGGAGTTGCGAATAAAAATAGATGAATCTGTCAACAATTAGGTGATGCAGTTTTTCTTCTTCTGGATCATAAGAAAAACTGATTAAAAATATTTCTTTCTCTTAGGGGTTCCCAACCTGGGGTAGAAGTACCTTTCGGGGTACATTTGCACTTCTCAAGGGGCACATAGGGGTTTGAGAGTACACTGCTGTACAGTGTTTCAACCTCATTACAAAACAGCTGATAAACGGATTGCTGAACCTGCTATTCGAGCACCGCTGTTATTTCCATCAACATGGCTTTGTGAGTCAACATTTTCAGTGTTGTTGGGGGATTGAATCAAAACACAGATCAAATCTCAAAACACCTGAACATGAACTTCGGTGTGCAGTCATTGGGGTTTCCTCTCGTACTAATAAACTTGTTGACAAAAAACAGGGTCAACCATCTCACAATCTAAGACTGACATATTCAAAGAATTAATCACTGATTATCTTATGAAGCCGGAAGAGGAACAAAGGATATTTCCAAACCATTTACTAATAATTAGATGGAGTTTTTATTAAAATCAATTCAATTGATCAATTTTGGATGCTTAATTTTTAGGGATACAAAGCAATTCAATAGTTTCTTACCAACATATTTGAATAGAATTTTATCTAGACATTGTTCTTATTAAATCACCAGGTAATTCGACTGAAGGATGTAAGTACTCGGTGTCCCAAAAGTAACCCTCGATTTGTCCCCAAAGTATCTATCAACGGTGCAACAGTCGGCTGTGCAATTCTGTCTGCTGGAATGATACTACTTTGATGGAATTATACTACTTTGATGGCAATGTGACCTCTGAAAATTATCTAGATCTTCTCCAGATTTATTTCTGTGGGGAGTCCTAAACAACATGATGTATGGTGCAAAACCTGCTACCACACAAGAACTGAAAACCAGAATAGAAGAACAATTTGCCACCATCGACGTTGAACTTTGTCAGAATATCTGCAGATCAGTTGCCGACTGTATAAATACATCGAAATAGGCAGCAGTCACATTGAACCTTACGTGTAACGTATTTCATATGTCTATGTGAAATTCAAAGAATGGATAATGTCCAGCCACCATACAAAAATTGAAAACCAGAATAGTGCCATCATTGACGTTGTACTTTGTCAGAATATGTGCAGATCAGTTGCCGACTGAATAAATACATTGAATTAGACAACAGTCACATTTAACCTTACATGTAACGCATTGCATATATCTATGTTTATTAAATATGTAGTCTGTTTATTGCATCATTAAAATTGTATCGGGCGTTACTTTTGGGACACCCTGTATTTATAAAAGGAAGCTTCACCATGAAAACTATTTTAAAAAGTTTTCATCTCTACTCATAGGCAAATGTAACACCACAGCATAATGCCTTGAAATCCAACAACGAAAATTAATAAACTCTGCTATATTAGTTTTCAAGTATATACATTAATCATGACACATGCAACAATAAGAATAAAATGCCACGTTCATTCCTGGACTGGCTGTGAAAAAAGATGGTTTAATGTTAATAAACAGATATTACATAATTAAGCTTGATGGCTTTTCCCCGTTTACTTCTCAGTTCATTGTGAAGCTGGTTACTAAAGAATTGGCAACATTTGCTCTTATATATTATGATCTATTAAATAATCTATTGTAACTTCTATTCCGACTGAAGATGATTACTGCAACTTTTGTATTGTATATATATTAAATATGATACATTTTTCCTAACATCTAATTGTCAATTTAGCTCAGTTAGTAAGATCAGCCTAGAGCGTGAATTCAAATCACGGTAGGGGGAGGGGATTTTACATAACGGTTTACACACAGATCTTGATAAGGATTGTTGTTCTTGTTCTTATTGTTCGTGTTACGGTAGGAAAGTAAAGTCACTCCTTGCATTTGTCTTGGAGTCTGACAATAATACACCAAGAACCTTTAATCTTTTATATGGGAGTTTCTAGTTCACTGGTTCTTAACCGGGGCGTGGGTAACTTCAAGAGGGATGCGAGCCCGCTGGAAAAAAAGTTCAAACAACATACCTTAAAAACTTATCTGAAAATTATGATATCATTTTGAGAATGTTGATCCAGAATTCGTAAATTTTCCTGTCTAACGAGTTTCCGTGTTGGTTCATAAAGTAAATAGCCATATTGAGCGTATTAAAACAATCTATTTAAAATTATTTTCTCTGGTTTTGAACAACTTGAAATTTCCGTAACTTAGATATATTTGATTTTTAGAAAATTATTTTTAAACATTTTAAACAGTTTACCCATACCACGAATATACAGTGAGTGCAAAAAGTATTCGATACATTTCTAAAGTTCATTGTAGCATCCTTATACAGCTTCAAAATTGACAGAATTTGGACAAAAGATTAAAAAATACAAACATCAAAAAGAATATTGAAACAAGATGAAATATTGAAAAGTTTTGAATAAAAATTAGAAATCTTTGGTCCAAATTCTGTCAATTCTAAAGGTGTATAAGTATCTTAAAAACACTTTTTGAAATGTATCAGATACTTTTTGCAGTTTGTATTGCTGATATAAGTAATCAACTTATGCTAATTCTCATTTAATCACAATGAGTAATCGTAGCCTTTGTGCAAAGGTTTTATGAATTCTTCCACCTGTTAGTGAACATGTGGATGATTAGTTTGGGTTGAAGCTCAGTGAACATAGTTCTATTAAGATTATGTACGATTATGTCGTATATTAAACGATTTGTTAATAATGTATACACACATACACATACATATATCTTTTTGATCAGACTAACTTGATATCAACTTTTTGTAGTTATATTTATCATCTTATTATAATTCCCCCAAAAGTCAGTATGTCCGTCCGCCCGTTCGTCTGTGACACCCTACCGCAAAAACCACACAATATACCCCATGGAATTTGTGTATACCAATATGACCCCGGGAAAGTATTTTAGCAAATTATTGTTTACCCCACCCCCCTGAAAATGTCTGGGGGGATTTACAATGTAAATTCATGCTAAAATGGACACATTTTTGTGTCCGCCTTTTCAGCTGAACAACTTGCATACTGCTGAAAATACGAAGCGGATAATTTTTATCCTTCATAGAATGGAGGGGACAGTAACAGGGAGAATGAATGTTTGCTGATTGGAGTTGGGTCTTCGTATCGTTCACAGAGGGAGAATAAGACGGAGAATGACTGTTTATCGGCTAGAGGGGCTGGGAGTAAAAGGAAGAATGACTGTTTATTTTAAGCGGTGTTTATGTACATTTAACATCTTTCCGAGATCATAAAAAACAAAAGAAAACTCTAAAAGTCACACATATCAATTTTTAAAAACTAATTAAATTAAACACTATCTGATTTACATTTATCTATCTATATATTTTATTAATTCTTTTTTTACAGCAATTTACTCCGCCCGTTAGTGTGGGTATTTAGTCTATCAATTTAAATCTAATAAGACCCATCTGCCATTTCAAATAAACAGACACTGAACAGCATCAATAAATTAAATTTGTTAAGGAGTAATATTCAAGTCAATTATTTACTCATAAATATCAATTAATTCCAATAGGCACACTTATGTTCAGTTAACGTTAGCATTCATAGATATGCCAAAAGAACTGTGAATCGCCACGTAACAAGAGATACTTAAAAGTATTGGCTTTCATTTTATGGATCAACTTACTTTTTGTAAGAACGCATTGAAATAACAATACATATATTTAGCCTTTTCTTTCCAATATGGTTTATAATTTTAATGAAATTATGCTTATTATATTAATTGTTTCATCAAGGAAAGTTATCTACACATAATCATCAAACATTCTTTGGGGAAATATATCAGAAATTCAAGTACTCAGGCTCCAAAAGCTTTGGCTAATGTTCCTTTTGATCTCAGTGGTTATATTGGCTGATCATATACTTTTGCTCAATCAGCCCAGTTTCAAATTAAAACAAGGAAGGGTTTTCTAGCTTCATACACCGTTCTATTGATTCCACGTTCATAAATTTGGAGAACTTGATATGCATTTATGACATAAATTGGTTTGACGAAACACTATCATATATTTCTCTTGATAGAGTTACACGATATTATTATTAATATGATTCTATCTTAGACGACAAATTAGGCTTTTAAGATTTGTTATCTTTTACTGATTGACAGATTTAATACTGCAGATTAAATATCAAACAATTGGACTTAATTAAATAGCTGAATCTTTTGAACAGTAAGTGTCTGGCTTGATTTTCGTTGATGTAAATTGAAACTAATTATTGTGTTTATGTTATGAAATTATTGCATTTTTTAAGGCTTCAGTAGTTCTATCTACCAATACCTACCGGCAAGTTTGTATATTGGTAATCGAAAATTCAGTAAATTATTAAATTTTCCACTCATCAAAAATAGATTTATGTGAGGGCATTACTTATAAGGACGGGACCTGTAGCATATGTTATAAAGGGACCCAAATTAAGAAAATACACATAAATATTAAAACATATACATTTGTTATAACAGCCAGTAAATATTACAAATACGTTTGACATCAAGAATAACAAGAACGTTCCTCACCAAATGTAAGGGAGTAAACTCTTCACTGTTTGTCTATCACGTCACGTTAAACCAAACCTATATATAAAATTAACATTTCCCTACCGTGATTTAAGATCACTACCATGGGTTTGGAAGGCGGCTCTCTTACCAACTGAGCTAAACTTACAAGTCTTATATGCCTACGGATTTATTTATTATATATACAACACAAAGGTTGCTGTAATCATCTTCAGTCGGACTAGAAATTGGAGTAGAGTTTGACCCTGCAGCAGCCAGGCTTGTCTATACTAATATTACTTTTCGCTTTGATCTTTGATTATGTGTCGTATATGTATCACATAGATACCACACCCCCATTAACTACTATATTAAAATAACCCAAATTACAGGTGATAAATGGCTAAAACCACTTATCTTAAACACCCAGTCGTTCATAAAAGTCGACGGCAGTCTAGTACTATCGTAATAGAGCAAGTACAGAATCACTGGATCGGAATTGATAGTTTGCAAGCATTAAGCGCAGGTCCCTTGAAATTGCTGGGTCCGTAGCATATGCTACTTTTGCTACATAGTTAATTCGGCACTGCCATGGGTTTATATGACGTGAAAGCATTATTGTCTTGTTCAATTTACATTCGTTAACGCTAAAAGAAACCATGTTGAATTACAATACTGATCTTGATATATCAGATCATAACCGATTTGATGTATACATATGTATGCAAATTTGATAACCTTTTTAAACAATCACATTAGAGTTGATTCAGCAAATTCTAAGATATCAACGCAATGTAAATTATAAGTTTGAAAAATGTTCCGTAAATTAGCAAAAGATTGTATAATCTGTAAGATGTCGTAAGTAACCTAATTAAATTATATTGCATAACTAAAACATCCATTTGACAACGAAGTTCACTTATAAAGTTGACTCACAATGAACAGTAATTTAGCGTAGATAACCGAAAGATATGTGGAATTAAACGTATGAATATCGAGTTATAATAAAAAAGCAAAGTGCGCAATATCTAAACTCCTTTGATCATCTTGTTTAGCATGTCAGTCATGAAATAAAAAGAGAAGAGTATGCAAGGAAATGATAAATTACTATCAATGTTAACATGTAAATCAAGAAAATCATTTGTACTTGCAACCTTGTTAAAGGAGACTTGAACGCGCTCGACCACTGGTAGATGTAATAATAAACAGCAGCAACTACAACAGCGTTAGTAGCAATGAGTGGTAATATACAAATTATATAACATATACAGATTTTGCTTTAATCCTTCCCAGCATGCTTCAACGAATAATAATAATCAGTTAATAGGTTGGTTTGTAACAGAATTAGACGTCTGGTTAACTGGCTGAAGAAAATGACAAGCAGTCATGCACGTGGGAAAATGAAAAGTTACATATCAACTGATCTCATCTTTGACCTTAAAGCTGCAAGAACGTGTCCAATTACCAAAGTGTGCAGATCACAGTGGCACGCTTATCTTTGCATAATTGGCTGGGGAAGATGGAAATGGCAAGTAGCGGCAGAAAGTAACTTTTACTTAAATCTAAAGTCAAATTCTAGAGGCAGAAATTAAAGACTGTGTCAAGTAAGTTATTGTCGTTAAATATTAAAAGGCACGCACATCACATACAACAAAGAAAGAAAGAAAGAAAGAAAGAAGGCAATAAAGAAAGAAAGAACAAGAATCGTTAAATTGGAAATAAGATTACGAAACTGAACATAAAGTCGTAAATATCCAAATCAGTACGCTTTATTTCCTCCAGACAAAGGTACTTATTTTACCATAACGAATCTATAGAAAGGAATCACTGAAAGAGGGATCTTAAAAGTTCTCCATCGTTTAAAAATATTCTATAACATTTTTAAGCGACGGAGAATCTTTAAGAATTATTTAACGAACGCTTCACAAGAAGAAGCAATAAAAACACAGGCACAATTGGTTTATTCTCTTAATAATGAGGGAAGGAGCGAGGATAGACAGATCTCGCGTTTAGATTTGAAACTGATTGGAAAGCCAATGATCTTAAAGTAAAGTATTTATTGTTTTCATAAATTATACCATACTGCGTATTTGGCACACTTTTAAAATTATTACGGAAATTTTATCATTTATACCTCAAACTGTATCACTACCTAAGTCCCTCCAATGGTGGTATGAAAAAGAATCTGAAGAAGCTTTACATATAAAAATGGCTGACAAAAACCGGTGCTAAATAGCCCAGCTTTTGGGGCTATTTGGCACTCTACCTAAAAACTCCAATTAAATTGTACCCGTGTTCTTACCATTATATATAAATAACAATATTATTAACTCTAAGTAATTTTCTCAGCCGTATCATGTTGATATGAAACTATCAATTGAACTTATCGTTCTTGTTTATTAATATTGCATTTTCTTGTAATATCGAACTATGATTGTTTATTATTCTAATTTTTATTATTCATGTGCTTGGTATTTAGACTGTAGAAGTTAAATAATAATAATAATAATAATAATAATAACAACAACAACAACAATAACAACAACAACAACAACAAAAAAAAACAAACAAAAAAAAAAAACTGTGGACACAAAATTGCTAAATTTGCATTGATTACTCCTAAGGGCTATGGTCACAATATATCAAAATTGTAAAGGTTTAGATCCAGTAGATTCTTTTCCACAGACCTTAGCCGGAGAAAAAAATGTTTTTTGTTTTTGTTTTTTTTCTCGTATAGTAATTGCAAGTAAATGCAATAGCTAGCACTCAAAAGATAACCAAGGTGGTTGTGAAGGTAGGGTAACTTTTTGTGTTAGACTTCTTTAAAATCTTTTAAACAAATGTTAATTAATAAAAATGGGTGCCATATAGCTCCCACGATGCCAAATAGCCCCGCAGTACGGTAGTGCACGTTCATAATTTTGCATTCCAATGATTCAAGTATACTTTATTCGCACATTACTAGAAGCATAATAGTACGTTTAAATTGGGTCAATACTGGCTGTTTGTCATTTTAGTCTTGCAGGAGAACTTGGTATTTTGTGTCACTCAGCTTCAGCCGAAATGGTGCTGCACAATCGGTTACCCAATCTATCATACATTGCAGGGTTAAAGCATTCCCAGTAAGAAATGCAACGTTGTCTGAAAATTCTAGGTCCTTTACAAGTGTACTGTTTCGCAATTCAATTCCCCCAGAGATGCCTTTCAGTGCACGAGACAGCAAGGCATCCATGCAGAAGTTGAACAGGATGGGAAACACCATCTCCCCTTGTTTGACACCCAATGTTGTTGGAAATTTTCGCGACAGCTGGTTGTACACTAGTACACGGTTTTCTACAGGGACACAACATCCCTGTAGAAAGCCTGCAGGGTCCTGACGAGTTTAGGGTCACGCCATCCTCCCCCAAACTCTGCCACAGGGTAGGCCTATGGATAGAGTCAAAGGTCCCTTTGAAATCCAGGAACATCAATGCTGTTGGTTTTCTGGATGCATGTCGCTGCTCCAAGATCTGGCGGAGTGTTCAATACAGCCACAACCTGGTCTGAAACCAGATTAGTTCTCACACGTTGCTTTAATACGTGTCATGGTGATGGCACTGGTGATCTTGGCAGCTATGCCAATCAGGCTGATACCACGAATGTTGTCGCAACTGCTACTTTCCCTTTCTTATAGAAAGGCAACGCAATGGTAGAAGTCCAATCTCGGGGGATAATTTCCTGATTCCAAACAGCAGTGATCAGGTTGGTCAAGTGCTAGATGGGGATTTCATTTCCATCCTTATATAATTAAAGAGTTTTGTGTTTTTTTAAGGCACGTATGACCCAATGAAGTTCTGAAGTTGTTGTTGGTTCGTCAGACACATTGTTTTATGAATCTGTTCTGTGGTGCATCATGCCCTAATTGCTATTCAAAATGATCAGCTCAACGGTCCAGACGCCTTTTCTGGTCAGTAATCAGCAGCCAATTCAGTGATCACTTCGCTGACTCCACTCCGTTTGCCAGTGGCATTTTTATTACTGAACAGTCTTCGGAAGTCACCAGCTTCCACCGTTCTTTCAGGTTTTAAAACAGTACATTTACTGCCATTAACCGGCAGGTGGTGGAGAGTAATAGTTATCATTGCAAGATAAACACCCATGTCCATTGTAAGTTATCAATTGCAAGATAAAAGCCCTGACTCACAGATATAACTGAGTTGTCATCAATCGCAATAAAACGGAAATCTTATTGGGCTAGCCATAGAACTTTTGAATCCCTAAAAGAATTCTTTGATGTTCCGTTTGCGTTTTGCGTTTTTCTATTTCACTAGTATAGATCTTAGAGGACATTCTGTAGGGCGTATTATCATTAAAAATGTCTGCTTAACAAAATTTTAGTTGGATGATTCAGGGGCAATAAACTAAATAGAATCTTTTAAAGTACCAAGTATATTATATATATACTATTCCAAATAAGAAAAATCCGTGGCAAGTGTATTTTTATTAATTTTAGTAAATAGAAAACCATAGTGAATTTAACACGTACATTTCTAATAAATGATTTTAATGCTCTGGAAAAATAAAGAATATCTAAAATTTGATTCTCATATGTTTTGGGTTAGATAAAACGTTCATTCTCTTTTTGTTGATAGATGGCATTAGGAGAGTTTAGTTTTAACTAACTTTATTCAAGAAGATCGCTTTTTATTGTATTGTGACAGCTGCCATAGTGTGAATTTTAAAGAATTGTGAACATTGGCGTATATTTGTTTATTGGTTCTTACATTGAGAATGGGAAAAAGCAACATTTTCGGCATATTATGTTTTATTTTATTTTAAGAAGGGTAAAAATGCAACTCAAACACACACACAAAAAGTGTGTAGTTCAGAAGGTACTGTGAATGACCGAACGTGTCAAAAGTGGTTTGCGATGTTGGAGATTTCTCGCTGAGCGATCAAATCAAGACATTACTTGAGAATAATCAACATACTCAAAACATTAAATACTTTTCCTATGCATATGGCGGTCAATGATTTATTATACAATTTCTATACAATTCTAGCCAACAGGCAAACAACGCGTTAAGGAAGCAGTAGTCTTTTAAATTTTCACATTGGGTACATTTCCGTCAACTAAGCAAAGGTAACGGTCATAAGATATTTGATTCACAATTCAATATAAAATTCCACATACTAATTGCAGGCATAACTCAAGTTAAGATTTGACTAGACTAGATTTCTTGGCCAAATCACGCTTCGGCTAAGTAAACCAACATTTTGAAGTTTTTGGAACAGCAATTCACTAGAAATCTAATAAAACTAAATAAAAAAACGACAGATTATAGATTTTTATTTTTTATAAATTATCTCCCTCGACTTCCGTTCTTTAGAATTATTTAAATTTAGATATAAAATCATTGTGTATGATATGGTCGGACTATTTTCCTGGTCTATATGTTCATTTGTTCACAACGTTTCGGCCGTTTATCCTCCGGTCTTCGTCGGTTGATGCTGGTTCTAAAATGTGGAATCACAAACCGCAACGCTGAAACCATCCACCTGGCTGAGATATGTAGATGATACCTTCATACTCTGGCATCACCAGGAGGGTATGAAAGCGCTATTAGATTCGCTGAGCCCATCCATTCAGTTGACTATGGAAGAAGAGGCGAATGGTAAATTATCCCTCCTAGACGTACTGATTACCCGAATAGAACAGGGATTCCTGACATCCGTATACCAAAAACCCACCTTCACGGAGCGGTACCTGAGCCATGACTCCAATCACCCAAACAATATTTAAAAAAAAGGAATAATCAGATACCCACAACACCGGCAAAACAAATATGCAGCGATCCTGATACATACATATATGTTCAGTATAAAAAAAGCATTCTCCTTAGAAACAACTACCCTGCTAATAACAGCAATAGCCAACAAACGTAGACAACCGGACGGCACAACGAAACCTAACACCAGAGTCGTTCTTCCATACATCAGTGGGGTATCCGAGACCAAAACAAAAAAAAAGAAGAAGAGAAATGCCGCCAGTACAACATCCGGACGGTGTTCCGAAATGGGACAACACCGCGCACACACCCCTCCAAAACTAAACCACCAACCGAGAAAAACATGACCAGAAATTGTGTATATAATATTTCTGTGGTAGACACTATAAGGGCGAAACATGCAGGCCCGTAAAAATAAGAATCGAAGAACACAGGAAGGCCGTAACACGCGGTGACACATTCAACTCTGGCATGGCGGACCATGCATGGAGTGAGAGTAGACACAGGTCCTTATGGGATGAAGTCCAAATTATAGACCGGGAGAACAACTGGCGAATACGACGCCTGAAGGAAGCGGCACACATACTTTGTTCAGTCGAACCAATTAGCCGACCGAGAATCGATATAAACAGCATCTGGGAACCTCTTATGAAAAAGGTTATTTCTGAAAAAACAAACAGGTCATCCAATGAAAGTGAAACAACTCGGAATTTGACACCGAAAAACAATACCGATATATAGGAATATTTATGCAAAAAATGGATTATACAAAAAACGTGTCCAGTCCAAAAAGAGCATGCGTTCTAAGAAGTGATTCCATATTCTAGAACCAGGAACACCCGACGAAGGCCGGAGGGTACACGGCCGAAACCTTGTGGTCAAATGAACATATAGACGAGGAAAATAGTCCGACCATATCATACACAATGGTTAATACGACCTAACAAAATTCAGACAAGAATTAGATATAAAATATCTAAATTAGCAACACTGAAGAGAAATAACCGAAATACTTCGAAGCCGCAGTTTCGTACGACAGACGGAAAATTATTTTACATGACAATTATGGCAGGCTGCTCCACTCACCGTAAAGTCCGGCCCCTTCCAAACATGCACCTTTGGAACGGGCACCGCCTTAGTGTATTTATGAGCATTTGAAATGTGGCCTACATTTCCCATCTGGCCTGGGCCTATTCCCAGCTTTGTACGGGCCAATATAGCATCAGTTAAAAGACGAGGAAGTCGTCATTATATCTGTTTTAGCCTGGTAAATGCGGCATCACATTTAATATTGTGTTTCTAAGATGAAGAAGAATTGTCAATTTCCGTGTGATGCTCTAAATTTCATATGATTCAATGTGTGTGTGGGGGGGTGCATGAATGTAGATTTATAAAGTTCGGATTCCTGCTCCTGCAATGCTCAAGGACTTTTTTCTATAGTTTTGGGGAGGGTCATTATCATTCAAATTGTTCTTCGGACGATTGAACTCCTTCTTGTTGTTTGTGTTGTAAACACGACGTTTCGGCCGATCCATTCTTCTGCTTTCTTCACCCGAATTCTACGTTATAAGCGTTGCCTCCTTTGAAGTTAAAAGCTTAACTGTTTTGCCCATCACATTCGGATATTACACATGAAGAAGGCAGAATAATGGATCGGCCGAAACGTCGTGTTTACAACACAAACAATAAGAAGGAGTTCAATCGTCCAAAGAACTATCTGAATCTAGATGACTGTTAGACATTCGGACAAGTTCCAAATAAAGTAACTAAACATAGATACGGAATCGTATAGCCAATCTTTTATGTTCGATAAAAAGAGCTTTTACCAACACACTAGAGAGAGAGAGAGATGATAATGAAAATATTGTAAAAATATTCGCTAAAATAAAGCAAATCAAATTAAATATATATTAAATTTGCACTTCTTAAAGGAATAAAACTTTAATTTTTCACATTTGAAAGTCATTTTCAAAGAAGATGAACAATTGAATAATTATACGCCTACTTCCTTTTTACAACTCCCTCATCTTCCGCGTGTCTTCCATCATTTGAACTCCATCACAAAAAGAAAAAAAAATTCCCTACTAAAAGCTCTGACATTAGGTACAGTGTCGCGTGCAGTTATTTCCTTCTATTGTAATTGTTTATGATTATAATCATTAAAACTATTACGTTGGCCACCTAACATTTACTGTCTTTCACCCTAAACGATAAAAAGTTGTTTTTTTTCAAGTTATTTTTGTTGTATTTTTAATATGCTTGAATGTAAATCACTAACAGGGTTTTAAGGGTAAATCGTAAGGTCAAAAAGTGAAAGGATACAGCAGCGCGTATGTCCGCACGCGAACAAGAGCGTGCCAAGTGACACAGGTCAAGTTAAACTTATTACCGTTTCGTAAGACATAGACTGCCATTCCTTAAAAACAAAACAAAAAAATCAACAAAAAACACTAGAAGTATCTCTGGTTCCGGTTGGGACGTTTGTTAAAAGTAGAATTTCATTCGGTAATTATCATTCCATCAATTTTTTATATAATTTTTCAATCCTCAAATGATATCGCAATTGGGTAATTTATTCTGTTCTTAACCCTAATTTGATGTGCGTTAGGCATTTTATTGTAATTTAAAAATAATTTCAAATATTTAAATAACTTTCAAGAGAACTGATGGTATTAAACTTATTTCAATTTTCAAGGAAAATAGAAGATTTGAATGGATAAGAGTGAAAGGTGACATTTTTCTACTGAGACCCAGAAAAAATAGTTACTAAATTATTTTTAGATGTGCCCAACACATCTCTATT
>VCCN01000986.1:13367998-13382045 GCA_006491835.1 Architeuthis dux
GTGATATATCTCAATGAACTATTTGCATCAAGCCTAATATTATTTTTATATATCGATTCTCAGTTAGTTTGCCTTTATATGTTATGAATTATTAAGAAACGCATGATTTCCCTCAAAACTAACAGTAAAAATCTCATTATTTATTTTACTGTTTGGTTTTATTTTGCGTTACATTTCTTTAATACTTATCTGTTGGAATTATTTTCAGTAATATTTTGCGATTTGCTTTTGTGTAACTTATTTCTACTATGTACAACTAACATATATATATATTTTAAAGGAGCAATTCATATTGTATTGCAACCTTTTTAGAGCAAAGTATATTGATATTGTTAACAAAACCAAAAATACAAATGATGTTTCCAGACTAGTAATAAATGTTGCCCATTATTTATGACTTGTGACATGATTATAAAATGTATATATCTTTTTGTAAATGCTATTATTCGGTGAACGACAAGTTACATAATATAACTGTTATAAATAAATACATGAACTTTCTATGATATTCATGATAGCTCGATGCAGAAACACTTTCAAATGATATATATTAGATTGTGTCCAAAGAGGTAAATATAGTGGCTTTACACTGATAAGTTTTAACATTGCTGGTATTATTACTTTAAAGAAATTATCTTACACTATTAATCCGATTTTGATATTTAACGACATATCTCTAAAAATAATCAAATAATTCCCAATTTGTCAAAAAGTGAATAACAAATCAAAGAAAAGAATATGCTTTTTCATGCATCATCTCAAACCTGATGAATATGTTGTTGAATATTTGCCTAGATCAGTGATTCTGAACGTGCAGTGCATGTCCCACAAGGGGGGCATTTGAATATATTGGGGACAATTTGTAATTTGGATGTGAAGAGCGGAAAGCGTTCCTTGGTTCAAAACTGAGTTGTATTATGGCTTAACTGATTAATTTCTAATAATAGAATACTATTAATTCCTAATTACACAATACTATTAATTAATAATTTTACTATAGATTCCAGAGTAACTAATTCTTACTTTGTGAGGTATACAAGCGATGAGGTAATTGCGTTGCTACTAAATTTCACACAATTAAGAAATTACAAACAAATTAGTAAGTGCCCTAAAGTTCATATATCAGGATTTATCATGATATATAATTAAACTACCTCTTATAGTAAGGGGGACATCAACTTTTTTGAGCTGTCGAGGTTGGCATGTAGTAAAAAAGGTTTAACAACCAATAGCCTGGATTGATTGATGGTGCTTTAATACTACGTGTACTTCATTCAAATGTAAAGGTGAACAAACATATCCAGGTTGGTTTACATTTCTGTATCGTTTTACTTCCGTAACTAGAGCAATAAGCTTAAAACAATGTTTAGCAGGCAAGTCTTGTAAGTCATTGTTTGTGAGTTCGATCTTCGCTGGGTGATCCACGAATCTAACCTTATACCGAAGTTTGCTTAGTACAACAAATATCTACTCTTCCGACTATTTTCTTTAAATCAAAGTAATAACTCGCATTCTAGTATATTGAAAACATTTCATATTTGCCTAAAATCTTTATCTGAATGGTTAGAAATGTGCTCTAGAATTATGAACTTTCTAAATATATAAATGAAAAAGTCCCCGAAAAGGAAATCCCTTTTTTTCAAAGGTCTTCTCCGACTTGTTCTGTATTTTCATGAGCACTGGCCTGGATGTATGTCTTCTTATCTTTGTGTTTGTTGCTCAGTTCTTGATTTTGTACATCCTATAATTCATAACAGGTTTTTAAATAGTTTTCTTTTATGTGATTTTGAGTAATCATGACAGAGAAAACAACAGCAGATGTTCCCAAGTTAACTTATTTGGTCTTTTCTGTACTTAATTATCAAAAATAAAATGTCTCATTAAATTAACTAACGAAATTTGATTGGTCATATATATGGGAAGGTGATGCAAATATATAAATGAATATTTCAGTATTAGAAACAAGTAATTAATGTGTGTGTGCACGCTCGTGCGTGTCTTTATATAGATATAACTGTAAGTATATTAGTGTTTAAGAGGAAAAGAAAACGGATTAGCATAAATTTCCTCCTTTATGGGATTTGATGATAGCTGTGTTAAGAATAATTTCACGATTAAAAGTTCTATTTCAGAGTGCGATGTTACATTTTTATCTGTTCGATAAAGATATCTCAGCTAAAAATTAACTGTAAATCACCATCTTTTTATATTTCTAAACTACACAGCATTTTTTTTATTAATCAGTTGATGGTTATTTGCTACATTGTTTGCACGCTTCCAATACATCATCTATCAGCGATCTATGCCATTTATAAGGATTCAATCAGTTTATTATAATTGGGTTAGTTTATCTTTTAATATTTGTTTTGTAATATAAAGATTTGTGATTTATTTAGAAAAAAAAGTTATAAATCTGCCGTTGGATTTGATGAACAAGAGGAAACCTTAGGAAAAAGTTCAATTTTTTCCATTTTTAATTTATTTTGCTTATTTATATTTCATATAATAAACTATCAAAATGTTTTATTTGCTGGATTAAAAGTCAAACATTGTTGCTAAATTCAAGGATAAATATACTTTCGATTGATGCTACTTAACATGAAAAAACGAAGGAAATTCAAATATTTACATAAGTAAAACTAGAAAGCACTCGGAGAGCGCAAATCTCTGCCAACGCCGTACACTAACTCAATCGAAAAAAGAAAAATCCCTGGATCCGCCTCCAAATGAGCCACTACTTCCTTAGCCCATGGCCCACACTTCCACAAAATGTCATTGGAATCCATTGAGAACTTTTGGAGATATCGTGTGTACAGACAGACGGAAGGAAAGACACGGCGTAATACATATACCCCCCAACTTTTGCAGAGGTAAAATATGTACTCGCATATGTCTCTTTGTTTCACATGGACAAGTATACACTAGGAACATAAATATGTGTGTATGTTTTCAACAAAATGAAGAGATTAATAAAATGATTTGAAACATAGCAAAGCACGAGATACATAGATTAATTGGAATAAATAACCTGTATATTTCAATAACTATTGTTTCTCTGTACTTCCCATATATTTGTTGTTACGCGTCTCTTCAGGTGTAGAATATATTTGATGTTTTATGGTTTATTTCTACATACAAATTCTCATGTAGTCTTCATTTGCGTACAATGTAACCACATAATTTAACACCCGTTTATGCAATAATCCATTTTAAGATAAAGCCCACACCTCCCCAAAAAAGAAGAAAATCTCATAAAAGTTTCAATTTGTGTTTTTCCAATCAAAACGAACATCGAACCGATAAAGGTGATTGTTGTTTAATAAGGAAATAAAAAAATACTGATGTACATAATGAAAGTGACAAACATCCACATACACGCACAAGCACACACTTATTCGCACAAGCATAACGCGCATGCCCGAGCGCGCGCACACATAGATACATACACACACACACACACACACACACACACAGACACACGCACACCTAAATACGCACACATATTCGGAAACACAAAGTTTAGGAGACTGACGGGGGAAAATAGCAAGCTTCAGAAATGAAGAAGATGCAAGTGAGTGACAGAAGAAGAAGAAGAAGAGGAGATGAGAAAAAGGTTAAGCAAACAGATAAAGAGTGAGGGATAGGTGGGAAAGTGCCTGTAAGTTCATTACATGGAAGCCGTCTTCGAAAACAGTTGGTTGAACAAACACTGACTCGAAAATAAGGCAGAGTAAAAGTAGAAACACAAACGGATGCGCAAATAAATGGCGGGAAAAGCGCCGTGAAATAAACACATGTGACAATGTACAGCAGTGTAGATTACTACGGGTTACAGAGTATGCAGACAAGACGAAATGGTGTCGTCACGATCAACATGCTTGAAGAAATACCGGAGAAGGTGTATGTGTGTAAGTAAATAGTGAAGCAAATAAATAAGACGGTCGTGGAAAAATCTGAGGATAATAATTAATTGCAGAGTTAACCCATTAACTGCCAAAGGTAGTGAAGTGAAGAGTAATAATTATCGATTACAAGATAAAAGCCCTTGTCGATTTTAAGATAATCCATTGCAAGATAAAAGCCCTGACCCAGAGATAGAACTGAGTTGACATCAATCACAATAAAACAGAAATTTGACTGTGTACTTACTCAATAAAATAGAACTGCAATGACGGAAATTTCCGTCATTCGCAGTTAATGGGTTGAGAAATTAATAAACTTCATGCGATATTTTATAGCTCAGCGGGAATACGGTCACGAAGTTAGATGAATTAGGGGAAAGTAGAGGGATCCCTGTATGTAGAGACAGTTTTCTTGCAATACTTATATGTACAAAAATCTTTTTAGTGCAAATACATTACAATGAAACAGCAACATGTAAGCATACAGACACTGACTAGGCAGACTACACAGATAGGCTGGAATAATGTGAAACATGCCGACATTGGAACCTTTAAGCAAAAGCAAACATATTTGGTTTTAAAATAAAGTATCCAAACTAATTAAAATTGAGTTCTCTCACTAGTAAGTTTCAAATTGGGGATTAATTGCGATCGCTACTCCCAAGAAAAATGCTCATCTTAAGAAATAAGTCTGTTTATTATTTTTACGATTTAAATTTACATGAACAAAGTCACTTCTTTCATCAATGTTACTGTTTTATAAAGTATGTTGATGACCATTTCCTTTTTTTTCTGCAAAGGCTCTTTAGTGAAATTTCAGAATTAATTAAATAAAATTAGATTATTGTTTTAATTGCATAGGCAGTGAAAGTCTAATTTCCACACACTTATATCGCAACAAATTGATTTTTTGTTTGTTATATTCATATCTATGAAATGAAATCAACTGTTTTAGAATATATTATCGCCATTGAAGCAGACGACACTTTCCGGATAAAGTGTTCATGTGGATTAGAATATAATATTATCTTACTGGATCTATACATTTAATCCATAAATAAGGGAAATGAATTTGTTATTCGCTTGATATTAACAAAAGTATGACTGGAAAAGACTTCCTTTTTATAAGCGATTATTATTTATGATTCTTTATAGATTGTTAACTAAACTTACGTTTTAAAAGGTGAGAAACATGTGAATTTGTATTGCCATACATTTCCGCCTTATACACGTGCGCCTTATACACGTGTACCTAATGGATCTAAAGGCCGAGGTGAGATGAAAAAAATCGAGGGAGAAAGAGAGAGAGAGAGACAGAGAGACAGAGAGAGAGAGAGAGACAGACAGACAGACAAACAGACAGATAAATAGTGACAGAGAGTGGGCAAGGGAGAGAAATAAGAATAAAACAGGATATTTTAAAACGTGCATTTAATGAAAATTCAATGAGGACATGTGCATCAACTTTGGTCTGCCAGACATCAAAGTTCAGGTTTAGACTAAGACCAAGCTAAGTAAGTAAGTACAACAATCAACAGATGTTTAGTTTTGGACAGACACGCCGCATCAAGGAATATTGACAGACAACCTTACTCAGGGGTGGATCCAGGATTTTGAGAAAGGAGTGTCCAAATAGATTTTAAGAAGGTGGTGGGGGTCCATATGGAAACATGATTTTTACTAATAAGTACGTGAAAAAGAAAACATCAAAAATAAGAAAGTAATATGTGATCCATCATTTTTCACTTACATTTGAACTTTTTAGCACTAGAATTGACAAAAGAATAAATTAAAGGAACCAATATATAAACAAATTGACAAAGAATATGACAGCATGCATCTTACTTATATTAGTAAAACAAAAACAATAATTGTTTATTTTCATGGTTGATTTATGATTACTTGGGATTATTTTTTTATTTTTATTTATAACATTTTTGTATCAAGATATTTATAATTTCTTTCTAAATTGTGCTTTGTCCGAGCAGGGACGGCCCAGACCCCCTGCCCCCATGGGTCCAAGCCTGTTACTCTCTCAATTGTGTTATGATCTGCAATATCTAGATGGTGTAACTATGTACAGTGAATGAAAAAAGTATCCGATACATTTAAAAAGATTCCTCTTAACATCCAGTTATGTACATATACAGCTTCAAAATTGACAGAATTTGGACCAAAGATTAAAAAATTAAAAAAAGATTGAATATTATGTACAAAAATGAGAAATCTTTGGTCCAAATTCTGTAAATTTTAAAAGTGTATAAGTATCTTAAAATTAATTTTTGAAATGCATCGGATATTTTTTGCACTCACTGTAGATGGTGTAACTATATATGTACTAATGTTGACAGTTCTGTATCATATGAGTATGTATAAAATGTCAATGAAGATAAGTCAATACACACATTATTGACTTGTCACTTACAATTTTGCCAGACACATAAAAAAGGATGTACTAATTTTAAAAAATGTTCACATTTAAACATGTGTACACCACAGTTCTTTTTTATGGCAAGAAAAATAGGCACATAGTCATATGTTCTGAAGCACAGACAAAATGTATTTCAGTTTTATGGGATGTTTAAAATCGCTGAAGCAGACGAATGGATACGAGTGGCGCCAAAATGTATGAAACATTCCAAAATCATAAACAACGAACATGCTTAATAATAAAAGAGAAAAGAAATAGATTTTAAAATTTGCACTTGAAAACATTCTTAGCGGAAATTTCAGTCAGTAAATAATTGTATAAAATATTTTCATACAAAAAGAATAAGTGATTAAAGAACTTACAGCTAATTAAGGAAGCGAAACAGAAACATGTGCCTCTTAGAAAAGTAAAAGTGATTTAAAGCAAAGAGTAAGATTATTATTCATACTTTACTTGTACACACGTGCACATGGTGGCGAATTGATTCACAAGAACAACGCAACAAATACAAAATGAAACTATTCAAAAATGAATAACTTATTTGAATTCATGGAAAAGTAACATATTTTGCATTTTAATTAGGAATAACATGATTCACTCATTTTCAGAGAAATGAAACCTTTCTATCATCAATACTGGTATATATATATTTTTTTGACTGTAGTCAGCATAAATATAATACTGTTTTTTGGCGAGATTATTGATAACATTATCTGAAATAATTTCTGGTTCACCCACTTATTTTTATTATGCATTTCCACATTCAGCAGTCACATCAAAAACAATAACAACGACAAGAACAGAAAACCAAAAAACAGCGCAAACAAACAGTATATGCCACTGTTAGAACTCTTTCAACTGTACCATTGGGATTTACAAATGTTATATATTACGGTCCACTTACTTACCTTGACCCGGTTCATAAGCAGAATGTCCAGTTCGCAGTATCAGCTAGTATCTGGCAGAGGAACGTGGTCGCGTTGGTAGGTATTGAACACAACGAAAGGTAGCTTCACAGATGTAGTAGTCATAATTGGTGAACCCCAAACGTCGGGGGCTGGGGTAGTGTGATGCCGGCACGGCAGCTTCTTGGAGAACTAACCAACCTATTACAGGCTCCTGTTAGTATATTCATGAATAAGAAATAGACAACATAATTCAGGAAGAGCTATGAAGGAATTGTCTATACAGTGGTGGTAGCTCGTGAAGCTAGGTGAAGAAGTGATAGAAGAAGATCAGAGAGAGAGAGAGAGAGAGAGAGAGAGAGGTGGATATAAAGAGTGAGCAAAGAAGAAGGAAGGCAGAGAAAGAAAAGCAGGAATGATTAAAAGAAAAAACGCGATGAAGATGAAGAAATTGAAGTTTGGTAAATTGTAAGTTTGTGAATAATTTGAATGCAGTAT
This sequence comes from Architeuthis dux, assembly GCA_006491835.1. NCBI lineage: Eukaryota > Metazoa > Mollusca > Cephalopoda > Oegopsida > Architeuthidae > Architeuthis > Architeuthis dux. The sequence goes on from VCCN01000986.1 coordinate 13,375,735, forward strand.
AAACGGGCGTGTGCATTAGAATGTGAGAGTCGTTGCATATATATTTATATATATATATATATTTGCATGTGAGGAAATTGAAAAATTGAGGGATTGCGTGGTTTGGTCGACGTGTGGGGAATCAGCGATCGTCGCTTGCTCGTTCGTTCAATTCACGAAAAAGAAGACGGGCGGTTTAGTTATCATCCCTTGAGAGTGCCAAAAAGCTCTCGCTGTTAGGGTAGTAGCAAGAAGTTAAGACCCTCTCACTTTTTCTTTTTACCACTTCCCCTGATTCTTTTTCACTCACACGCAAACACACACCCAAATATTTTCATACGCAAACCCAGAGGCACGTGTGCACACACATACACGCACGCACACACATTCTTTTTTTCTTTCTTTGTCTTTGTTTTTCCAATTTGTCTCTCTCCCTCTCTCTCCGTTTTTTCCCCAAACAAACCACTGCTTTCTCTCCTTCCTATTCTCTCCCTACATTTCGGCATCTTATTTTAAATCCCAGTACCTTTCTCCTTTCTTTCAGATATGTTCCTTAATTTTCTTTTAATGTTTTTTAAAACATTTATTTACTGTTTGTCTGTCCTTAGTTGAGTGTAAAAGCAAAACAACTCCACTTAAAAGAAAAATAACTCTTACAAGTGCACGGCATATTCAGAAATATCGTTACCGTTTGTAATAGTACAGACATATGAAATTCATTCACATGAAGCATGAAACAGTGCTAATATTAGTAGTAATAGTGACATTTGTTATGAGTTTCAGAAACGTACTGAAAATATTTTAAAATTAAGAATTATAAATAAAAATAGTTTTTTTGGTTAACTTTTGTTGCCTATTAATGACTAGCTTCTGCAAATAGGAATAAATTGTCTTCTGGAATATACTTTTTGTCCAGTATTCCTGGTCCCGAGGACATTTCCTGTTCTACAAATGTTAATACAATACGAATTTTTCTAATATTTATTTATCTGACTACTGATTAAACTATATGGATCTAGTATTTATTCGAGTACTTACAGCCAGTTGGAAGTTTTCTTCGCCAATTTTTTCTGTATCGATGACGGCGATATGAAGTAATGGTCATGGGTATTGCTAGCATGTTGAAAAGCGGTTCTTTCCCTGCACTCGTTTCTGACAGTCTCTGCGTTTCTTAAGTTGCTGGCTGCACTTGTTGCTTATATGTTTGTTTTACTCCATTTTGCTAATATGTCTATATGTTGTCAGTTGTGACCATATGAAGAAGTTGGTGTTTGTTTGTGTGTGTCAGAACATTGGTTGGTAGGTTAGTGATGATGGTAGTGTCGGTTGGTTTAGTTCTGGAGGCTTTAATAGACTCACCAACTGCCTTGAAGTCGTCGACCCCTTTTTCTTTTCTCTCTTTCCCTGTCCCACCTCTACCATCTTTTTTGCCACCATCTTCCAGTTTTACCCTCACCCCCCTTGACGGGTGCTTCTGCTTTTATAACTCTTTCCATCTCCCCCCACTCTGTCTTGGTTTTCCGGGACGAAACGAAAGAGACGCATGTAAACCATCAACATCCCGGCATTTTTGTAACTAATGCCATTTCTACTGCCTCAGCCCGACCACTTCTATCATCACCTCATCAACACTGAAACAATACCCACGTCATAAAATCCGTCGCTGTTGTGACATTAACACCAATAGATTTTATCAGCATCGAAATCACACTATTGAATGCCACCTCTGCAGTTGCAAGTGTTTCATAAAAGTAAAGTATCTGCAAAAAAATGAATAAATGCACTGAAACCACAAAATTGTTTAAAAATAACAGAAGATTATCTTTGGTATTGCTAGTATAAGCTTAGTAGCAGTTATTCCTTTGCTGAATTATAAGAATTATAATTTAAGATCATTTAATAACCCCATTCCGATCATCAATTGCTAATGATTGTTACGTGTTTTAAATTTGGGTTATTTTTTTTGAAATTTGCATAATTTTCTATAATTTATTGATCACTCCAGTGACTTTCTGATAAAAAAATATTGCTTGTGATATCTTCATCATTATTATCAACATCGTAGACATTTTAAATTTCGAGTTGATTTGTACTTAAATATTGTGAAGCAAAGTACACTAAGTGAATTATGACTTAGATTTAGAATTGGTTCCACATATTACACCTGAAGAAAGACGTCGAATGGATCGGCCGAAACGTTGTTTTAATAACATCAAAGATGGGAAGAAGAGATTAACCAAAGTGGGAATGTTAAAGAAACATTTTTTAAAGGTTTGCAGTTTCTAAGCTTTTGAGTTTCCTAATCATTTCTATCTTCCATGTATAGAGGAAAAACAATCGATTTTTGTGTTATTCCTCTTTTAGAGAGTAGAAAACCAATTTGGGATTCTGGTTTTTATTGCGCTCAGTTGATTGGAAAATGTAAATGGACATTCTATTTGCATTTGCTTTTATTACTAGGTGTATATTACTTGGATGATCTATGAAAGGCAAACGTTATACATATTGTAATAATAAAAGAACTGTAAGAACAGAGGAAAGGAAGATACTGAATAAGGGAACCGATGCATTGCTCCTTAAACGAAATGCAAAGATGTTTAACAACAGCAATAATAATAAAGCAATCATGGCATCTAACTGATGCTAAATACAAAGATTTAATGAATTCTATTCAAATTCCTGTAACTTGACATGAAAAAACTGTTGATGTTTAAATTATAAGTTTAGTTTTTAACACGTGGTTTATAAAAATGCACAGAAGTTTTCGAAAAGTTAGACATCTTAATAGTTATCAGACTATTTGGAACACAAAAATACTTCCACGTATTATTGCAACAGCACATCTTGAAAAGAAACTTGAAACAAGCCTGGCTGCTCCAGAGTCAAACTCGGTTCCTACTTCTTCTTCCTTGCGTAATTCTACTACATATTTTGGAGATATGTAAGACTTGTTAGTTTAGCGCAGGTGGTAACACCAGGCTAGCGATCACTAGCTCATGAGTTCAAATCATGGTAGGGGAATGGGGATTTTATATATAGGTTTACTCCCCTATTTTGGTGAAGAATGTCCTTGTTCTTGTTCTTGTTACATAGGAAAGTAAAGTCAACTCTGACTTTGTCATGGAGTTTGTCAATAAAAACAAAGAAACCAAAACAGTGACAAAATAATTTACGAATTATCACATATTTTGCCCGGAGATTATAAATAACAAGCACACTTGATTTTGTTTTTAGTTTATCTTATTTGTATTTTTATGGATGCAAAACGTATCAAAACGACCTATCTAGTAAACGGCCGATGGCGGTTCTGTTAGCAGTACAACGGATGGTACCCGTGCGGTCGTGTACTAGTGCTTATCCTCCGACCGATAATCCTCCGACCAGTAAAAAATCTATCTTCTTCGACTTAATAGTCAAACGACATATTCAACCGAAGAATTTGATACAAAATCCATTTAAATAAAAGATTACTAACCTTATTTTGTTTCATCCAAATATTGTACCCTCTTGTATCTGTGAGCCATCAACAGATCCAGATCTTTTGTGTGTTTAGACGAAACCAAACTGCATTCCTATATGGGACAATTAGCTATTACTATTTAATGGACTATACCATCAATATTCTCTAAACATTTGTTACCTTAGCATTCTGTGTTCAATCTCCCATCACACCAAGCTAACAGTCACACAAATGGAACTGAGCCATTTGTGTTCCCCCGTACCTGGCTTTAGCTATTTTAGTGTTCTTTCACACTCCAAACTACCAAATCCATCTCACAATGTCCTGTGTAGTAAAATAGAACTATTAAATTAAAATATCAAAGCAAATATGTGATGATTTAAATGATATTTTAATTTAATACAAATACTAGTAATACTAAATTTAAATAATCACATATTTGCTTTGATATTTTAATTTAATAGTTCTATTTTACTACACTCTCGTTAAGATAATCTTGAATTTTCTTTGTTATTTCATTAGGGTTAACTTGATAAAATATAAAAGGCTCAGGATGCCTGGTCATTGCCTTATTAAACTGTCTAAATAGTTTATGTCCACCTCCTTGGTTAACCATTCTTATCACTAATGAAGCAACTCGAGGCAAGAAATCGTTTAATCTGAGAGTTGCTCGTGCTATTCTTAGATATTCTGATAGTATAGCACCATAAAATAAATATAGTGTAATACCACTTTTTCTATGAGGCACGCGAACAGTTTGAAATGGGAACACATCACGTTTGTCAAATATATATATATATATATATATAGAGAGAGAACAGGAATATATCATCCCTCCGATATCGTTCGGACATGTCGCATTTTTCAGACCGAGAAAGCAGGCATGGGGAATTGGGGGTATATATAAATCCCATTAACGTCGTCTTCAAATATAAATTGCGTATACGTGGAGTAATGTCCACTACTGACAAGGAAATGAAGAAATATAGACTTAATTGCGCAATTAAGTCTATATTTCTTAGGTAAGAGTGTTCTTTTTTAAAAAATGTTTTATATTTTATTTTTTATCTGGAAATGCATAACGATATCTATACAGAGTTAACTATAATTGGCACAAATAGACATTTGTACTTAGATACGCAATTACAAATCTCCGGCATGTATTTAACGATGTTTTATTTTTATTTTTTTTATCTGGAAATGTATAACGATATCTAAATCTCCGGTATGTATTTAACGAAACATATGTACTTTTTCATCCGTACTTATATACACAGTTACATTCCGGCATGTATTTAACGAAACATATATTCCAGAAACGGGATTGGATAGGTAGTAGGATCGTTCAATGAATTCCGGAATTTTCGCTATATTCCGTATACTTAATAGAAGAAACAGGTACCCTTGTTAGGTATTTTTTCATCCGTACTTAGACACACAGTTACAAATAGGTGGACAGTTGTGTGCCGATCTGCACGGCTGGGGGAATCCATGGTAACAAACACCTGTACTGTCTTATAACTTTCCCGAAACAGGTCCATGGAAAGACAACTGATGATCCCTATATAAAGTGTGATCTATAGCAGTTAATTATATTAAAACATTTACAGAAATAGTAGTAAATTCGAAATGAACAAAGCAACAAAGTTTTTCTTTATTTTAAACATAGACGAGAAAACAAAAAAGGTTTCTACAGACTATATATATAATTCAAAATGCTTGCATCGGATGGTGTCCAACGAACATACCTGACATTATCAGACGCAACCATGTTTAATTTTGGCTCGTCAGACCACAGAAAATCTCGTGCAAAGGCAACAGGTGTTCTAATTTGCGATTGACAGAATATGGCTTCTTCACCGCTACACAACCTCTTCACACAGTGCCTTGCAGCCGTTGCCTTGCAGCCGTTGCCTTGCAGTGCGAGATGAAACGGGAGGTTCCTCGTTATTGCACATCTCCTTCGGGAAGCTGTTTTGATGCAGTCACACGTTGAGATAATTTTCACCCTCCGGTCAAAACATTCGCTAACCTCCCTTGGTCGGCCACAACGCTTTACATTGTACATGGTACCGGTCTTACAATGCCTTGTAATAATTCTGCAGTTAGTGTGATCATTTAAATCTAGCACACGAGCGATATCCGAAGGCGATTAACCAGTTTCAGTCATTTTGAAATGACCCTCCTTTGTTGCAGTGGACAGCTCACCCCCGTTTATCCACTTGTAGCAATTACATACTTGGAAAAATGAGCGCACGTTTCGTATGACAGCTTGGCTAAAATGATGTCCGCGCAACTCGAGGTTTTATTGCGTCATGACATTTACAACAATTAAATCATCGAGCTCCTACGTAGGTACTCTACGTAAAATTACACAATATACATACATCATCTATAATCATATGTTCGAATAATGGGCTAAAGCGTCAATCTTCCTAGGCTAGACATCGGTTTTTACCACCGCTATATATATTTGTGTGTATATATATGTATATATATACACATGAATATATACATAGATAAAAATCAGAAAAAAATACCTAATCTAAAATATACACACACAAAAAAACAAAAAAAAAACATTTAAGTAGCAATAACCCTGCCATGAAAATATAAAAATATAGAAACAGCCTCAATCTATTTGAAATAATCAAACCCTAAAATGTTAAAATAAGAACAGACATGAGATTAATCACTACTTACTACTACTAACTTCAAGGGAATTTATCCAAGCCAAAAAAAGGAGGAAGAAGGAGGAAAATCCTTCTAGGAATAACAAAGAGTGACCAGGTCAAGTTTGGAAAAAGAATGGATCCCAAGATCTGAAAAGGAAAAATCGGCCATTTGCTGACTTGACAAATTGCAGGAAGCA
>VCCN01000986.1:13401408-13424912 GCA_006491835.1 Architeuthis dux
TAAAAAAGAAATCCTTTTATAGAAATTCAAATATGTCTGATTTTCTCTGGTTACAATATATTTTCATAATAAATGGACTTACAAGCTTTATTGTCAATATTAGTTTGAATAAACTTAGTAATACATACGCACACAAACACATATGACAAGATAGTATTAATTAAAACATTGATTAATACAAACATCTTGATGGTTTTTATTTAAGGTAGCATATATTTGAATAGTTAAATATTCATTGCAAAATATCAAGTGCTAGAAAATGATTGCATATATAAGTTAGCGCGTGCTTGGAGGCGCCCGTTGACACTTTTCTAGGGGGGCGCAAAATGATATATTCCCTTAGGAGAAAAGGATATACCCGGATGTTGGTTGTCAACTAAGAGACTAGGGTGTGCATAGGCTGTGACTCGTCCTAAACTGTCACTGTTCATAGTGGCCCTTGATTCCCGGCCTATAAGGTTTTAACTTTCAACTCCCTGCCCTCGATCCAGTGGGGAGCAAATGCCACGTTTGATGCCGCCCCCAACGGACGATAAATGAATGTATAACATTTATACTTTATTTGTAATAATTTCCATTTGAAGTGAGCATTGAATTAATAGGGAAAGCTTTATTTTAAGACTGTGTCGATGAACAAACGTTAAACATTCTTCGGCATTTAGAACATTTTTCGTTTATCTTTTGAACCATATTCTATTACCGTCAACAATCATCAAGCTGTTACTTTAATGTAACACTTGACCTTATTATTTATATTTTGAAATAAAAGTATATACTTTTATCGTTAGAAAACGCTACTGAAATTGCTGATAAACTCTAACAGAAGATATTCACACAGAAATATAGCAATAACAAAATGCTAATAACGAATAGTTAAAGTTGAAAAGTGCAAGAAAACAAATCAAGTATTTAGGGATAGACTTGTAAATGAGAGTAAGAAAACTTGAAAATAAATTTGATAAAGTAGACAGGAGATAACGGGGAAAAAGTGAGATAAGGTGACTTTAAGTAAATTGGAAAAAATGTGTACATATAAGTTTCCGAAGTAGAAAGGGCAGGCCGGTGTAGAGGAAGGAAATTAAACTGTTGAGAAATCAATGAGCTCATTTGATAAAAAGAAGTGGGAAAGACAACATCTACCGAAATGAATAATAGTATAAAGTTTTAGCCCAGTATGTTAGAAAGTGAAACAGGAAGCAAAGAAAATACAAATAGAGTAGACAAGCAAGTGAACTGGTCCCCGAGAGTTGGAGAGAGCAAGAGATTTGAGTGCGGACAATCTAGCGTGTCTATGTTACCCTATGGAGCCCAAAAATGCTGATCTGCTGAGCTGACTGTCTGACACTGAACAGTCAAGTAATAGGATAGGCAGCGACTTCCAGAAAGAAAGTTTTAAGGAATTTCGTTCCATCTATCCAAGAGTTCACATGCCTTATATACAGTGCCGGATTAACTATGTAGCAACAGTAGCATTTGTTACGGGCCCCGCAATTTCAAGGGTCCCGCGCTAAATGCTTGCAAGCTATCAATTCCGATTCAAAGATTCTGCACTTGTTCTATTACTACAGTACTATACTGCCTTCAAGTTTTATGAGCGACTGGGTGTTTGAAGTTAGCGATTTTAGCCAACTATCACCTTTTAATTGGAGTTGTTATTTGAAGTAATTAATGGGAGAGTGGTATCTATCTGATACATATACGACACATAAATACAAAGATATTTGAAAATTAAGGCATACCCCCTGCACAAAGATCAAAACGAAAACTATTACTGAAACGTCATACATATTCGTCATATTATCTGGCTGTATAACAAATTCAAAAAATTAATTACTTTATTATACAAGTAAAAAAATGTATGTATTTTAATATTTATGTGTATTTTCTAAATTTAGGGCCCCTTTATAACATATGCTACAGGCCACGCACTAGCTTGATCCTGCTTATATACAGAAATACGTGTAAATGTGTTCAGATTGAATTCTGTGGTTTCATGTCTTCATATAAATGGTTTTATGTATACAAATATCTGCATGAAGAAATACTGATATATAAAAGTTTTATTTTATCAAGTCTAGTTCTGCCGGAACAGCTGCCGTTTCAACCAAGTTCTTTATAGGTTTATCAGGAATAGAATGTTTGCGGTATTAAAGTAAATTTTGAGAATCTTTGAATATGCTTGTATGTAAATGTTTCCGATATAACATCAAACTCTGTCAACATAATTCATATTATGAGAAAAGGAAGAATCTGTCGTATTTTTACAGGTTTTTAAAAATGTTTACTTATTGAGATTAAAAGATATTTTACTTAATCATTGAAATAGATTTAGGAATCTATTTTGGAGCTATTATGGTGATACATGCATTTTTATTTCGCGATGAATCGCTTTTTATTTCCCCTTCAGTGTACACAAGACAAAAACTAATAAGAAGATATTAATCCTATAACCGAATAGTGAAATAAGTTAAAAATCTAAATAGTCATTTGATTATTGCTTTGGATAAATATTATATTAAAAGAAAAGAATTCCCAAAATAATTATACTTTGATACGTGTTAATACAATGTACTACCTCTGTCTCATAATAGACTAAATGTAACAACTATCATGGGTCAGAGGTAGTAATATTTAGAATTAAAAAATGAAAAGAATTACATAAAAGTTAGTTTATCTTTTTTTATCCGTGCTTTATATACCAATTAAAGGGTATTGCAATATACTTGAGTACGTTTGATTGAATTAAATCTTGTAAGATTTAATGTTAATGCGACTATTTTTCGTTTAATATAATACGCAGTTAAAATTATTTTCATGGGCGCAAGGAAATCTTGCTTCTTTATAAATATCGTGATTTTTCACGGCAAATATTTAGTTCCCTAACCAAAAGTGAAGGCTACCATCTGTTTGTCCTAAAAGACCCTTCTTCTTGGGAGGTGTTAATAAGCGACGTCAGTTTGATAAGCACTCGTTCTTTTGAATGAAACAGGAATGTTATATGGGACAGTTTGGCGATTTCTTTAAAACCTCCCATGACGTTATCTTTCCGACCAAACAATACCTCTATAAAGCAATTATTTATTTTTTATTAGATGAAGTATTATGAATAATTATTATTAATTTCAGACTACTATCTACCTTCATCTAAGCTGCTATTTATCGCAACGTTTCCCATAGAGGAATTTGAGTTTGACTCTCACTGAGAGCTTCGGAAGCAATTTTGGGCAGCTTTTCAGAAAGGGCATTTTACGACATATATTTTTTATTGTTATGGCTAAAAAATGGCTACAATCGGCTAAAGTTTTCATTTCCAGCTAACTTTATTGCTAAAAATGTTTGATATACTCATTTAAAGTCCATTTATCAAATAAAATAACTAAGACTCCAGAACAAATTATTAATGAGAATAAAACGTTTAATTTCATTAAAAAAATATTTTATAAAAAAATGGTTAATTTGGTACATTGGGTTGTCTACAACGGAACACGCGACCTTTCGATCGGGTTCATGCAGGAACATTTTGTCGTATTCTATGGCTCACCAACCCCGCGTCCAGTTAGTGGTTTTCAGTTGAAAATCAAAAGACGAAATTGATGACATATTGCTTGTTTCATAACGTGAGAGGAAATGAATTTGACGAGACACAGATGTTTGCTACTCTACAGATTTATGTAATAAATTTAAAAAAAAGTATAGAGAACTCTTGTTGCTATAAATAACACACCATACCTGGCAACACTGAGACAACCACTAAAATCTCTCATTCATTAAGCAAAACCTGTATTTCTGTTTAAAGCAATGAATGCAAAAACGCTCATGCTGGAGAACTTGAAGATGCTTAAGCATAATAAGCAAGACATTTGTCACTTAACTAATTCAGAGAAGATTTTATTTTATAGTTTATCTTTATTTCCAATCCGCGCTATTTACTCGCATACGTAGGATGACGGCCTGGATAAAATTGCGATAAAAAGCAACTTAAAAAATTAAGATGAAGGCAAATATTAGACACAAATTGATAATAATACCTCTATAACTTTCATTGTTAGTGTTGTTGGGATTAAAAATCAGTACTTCCAAAAGCAAATATATACGTGAATTTAAAAGAGTAAGTAATTATTTAGGAATTTACAAGCATTTATTATTGTTTCTCAAACAGCAGGCCTTGATAGAAAGAAATTATCAAGAAAGTAATGTCAAAGTATGCAACGTGTTTGAATTTTAGTTGTTATTTTGTGCCTAATGGAATTCGTCAGCACGTTCCTGCACCGTATTAACCCATAAGAATCCGCCGTGATACCCATGTCACATACAATCTAATTGATCTGCACAGTTTCTTATATAATATTATATTTTATCCTTAATTTTAACTCATGAAGTGTACTAAGTGACATCTAATGAACATCATGGTACAGTCACGTGACTGTGTGTCAATTTGCCTACTCATAATCCCACATAATGTTCCTTCAAATAGAAATGGGTCTGAGTTCTTATGGGTTAAATTGCCCCCCACCTTCAAAAACCTTCCTTGCCAGCCATCCCCATACGTTTTCAATGATATTGAGACAGGGGCTGTTGGCCGGCCAGACCAAAACGTTTACACCTTGCTCTTAGAAAAATCGTTGGGTGACACTTGCAGCATGAATAGAATCATTATCATACTGAAACAGGAACTGTGGGTAGCCAATCTGAACACCTTCAGCTACTAAATTCTCCTTACTTAGCAGATCCACGTATCCTGTTGAGTTTAGACGCCTGCCAACAAACTGGAGTGACATCTTCCTACCATATACTACAGCAGCCCAAATCATAAGCTCACCACCTCCACTAGCACGCTTTGAAAAAGTTCCGATTGTTAATCGCGGGTTATACCAGTAATACTGAAGGACATCCATGTTGAACTTCTTCTCGTTTGTGAAGGGGACCTCCCGCCACTCCCCATCCCACGTCTGATGAAGTCTTGCAAATTCAAGTCTGCGTTGTTTTCAGAGCTGGACGCTGCAATCTTTTTCTGTGCCTGAAACCTGATCTCTTAATTGTTCGTCTGGTGGTCTCTTTGTGAACTTGAACGCCTGTCTTTGCTCAACTCAACCTTTTACTTTTGGACAGGGCTTTTTAATTGACCAACCCCCAAAATCTAAAATGGTAATGGGTTATTCCAGAGTCGTGTTCAACATTTTAATTACAGTATTCAAATGCCTGCATGATATGTGCCCTTATGAACATCCTATATTTAGATGTTTTGATATTAGAACTTGTCTTTATGAATATGAGTCGCAGGAGTTTCAGCTATATAGCACCCATACTTTGGAAGCAATTATCCTATGATATCCGGAACATACATACATTAGCAGACTTTAAATAAAAAATAAAAACTTTCTTATTTTGAGACTTTCATAATTATATGAACTCAGTAAATAAATACACTTCGTAACTGTAGCTCCCACCCTGTGTTTTGTAACTTTGGTGCACTTTCTTCTTGCTCTTTTTTAATAGGCCTTATATTTTTTACTGCAATTGATTGCACATGTTTTCAAGCGCTTTTGTCTAGTGGGGACTTAAATAATGAGGTTCCCGAGAAAAGGCGCTTTCTATAAATGTATATATTATGATTAGATAATAATGAATTTATTCAACCTTTTTAACCTTTTTAACTTGAGTTTAAAGTTTTGTGGTGCACTGTACATTCATACATACGTACATACACACATTCATACATACACACATACATACATATATACATGCGTACATACATACGTATTTACATACATAGTGGAATGGGCACTTTCTGAGGGATTATATTTGTTACCTCTGCCAACAAAAGTTGGAGAGGTATAGTATTACCCCGTGTCTTTCCTTCTGTCTGTCTGTCCACCCGATATCTCCAAAAGTTCTAAATGAATTTCAATGGAATTTACTGGAAGGGTGGGACATAGGACAAGGATTAATTGGTGAAATTTGTCCATACATTTATGTATGCGCTCATGTCTGTCCACACGATATCTTCAAAGGTTTTCGATTAACTTGAATCAAATTTTGTGGAAGAGTGGGCCATGAGCTAAGGAAGTGACTTTTGGGGCAGATCCAGGAATTCTTTTCGATTGAAATATATTCTTATTATTCTGCATGAAAAGTGGTTATAAACAAACAGTAAATAAAAATGCTAAATTTAAATGAAGTAACTCAATATTTATACATATTGTGAGAATTGCGTTCTCTCCCATGTTTTTTTAAATATTTTATTTTCATCCAGTTTTTAGTTAGAGCAAAACGTTGACAAAGGTGAGCGCTCTCTGAGTGTTTTCTATACATTTTCCCGAACAAATTAAAAAGTAAAGCATGCAAATTAGAAAGATATGGCGACCAAATTTTAAAATACGGAGACCAAATTTTAAAATACGCCAAGCAAATTAAAAACTACGGCAATCAAATTAAAAAGTAAAGCAACCAAATTTAAAAATACGCCGAGCAAATTAAAAGGACAAATGAATTGAATCGATGAAATGGGTAATCACTTACAGGCGTGAATCGAGGGACGGGTCCATGGGGCTCTGACATCCTTCCTCTTCCCTGCTCGGGAAAGGCACAATTAGATCTTTTTTTAAAAATATCCAGATAAAGGAATTTTACAGATAAAAACCCTAAATAATCCCAAGTTATCACACATTAACCTTTAAAAAAAATAAAAATTCGCAGTAATTGTATATATGTGCAGGGGTGGATCCATGGTTTTGAGTAGAGGTGTCCAGAGAGAATCACTTTCAACACTTAAAGTTAAAATGTATGTGTATATAGCATCTTTTTTATAAACTCTCAACCAAAACTGTCAACATAGGTTTCTTCAGTTTTCAAGCTTGTCTGGCTGGGTGGCTCTGTATATATATATGTATCAAGCGTACAGATCGCACCAATGGAGCTAGAGGGCTGAAAGTTTAAACATTTACATTTGTTTTTGACCACTCTCCCTAAATAGCTTTTAGTGAGGATTCAATTTGCAATGTAAGTTTATGCTAAATTGATCCCTTAGTTTGTGTCCGGCAGCATTCACGCTTGTCTTTTTCTGAAAATTCAGACTTTTTTGCTACCGGACACATGCCGTGTTGGGAGTGATCAATTCAAAAATTGAAAAAAGGGGTGATTAACTCATTCATTGATCACCCCTGTTTCCAATTTGTTAATAGATCACCCCCAACACGGCATGCTGTCAAAAGTCGTTGGTCACATGATGGTTTCTTTGAGTTGGTCTCTATTGAGTGACTAACCAGACCTTTTTTGCAATCTTTTTGTAATGTGTGTCTTTAAAAAATAGTTTTTAGGCTTAAAATAGTTTAAACGCATGTTGTCATAACGACGGTTGCATCTTTTTTGAAACAATCTGTGAGTTAATTGATGATTTGAGAAGATAACAATATAATGATTTAGATCCGTGTACAAAAAATGTACAAAATACAGATTTTCAACATTTCATGAGTGGTAATAAAAACAAGACAGCACATTAAACATTCGCGTTTTTGTCACAAGATTTTGTGAAGATGTCTACTGTACATTACCACAACAAATTACTTTCTTAAAAATGGAATTCTACAGAAGAACCTGTCTGCGAAGATTTTGCTAATTTTTTTCACATTTCTGCAACTGATAGTTCCATAAAAGCATTTCCCTGTATATAAATCAGTCACTTCACCCTCTTTTTTTACATTACACACTGTCCTTTGCATATCGCATGAATCAAAATGTTCCTCTGTTATAGACAAGGATTTGAGGCATAACGTTTGATATTTGTATTATTCTCTACTTTGAGATAAGAATATTAACATCTGCTCCTATACTAAGGTGCATCATCAAAGCTTAAATCTGGTCCTCCATCGTCCCATGCAGATTCATCTTATATTTTTGTATGGCTATATCTTCGCTGGCATTCCCATACCATAAGAATATCAATTACTAGTTTAAGAGAACTTGGAATTTCGAAAATTGGTTGAAAGTCTGGCCTGTTATGTGATCAGTGAAGCCCTTAAACACCACTAGCTGGTACTTCCCCATTCCCAAAGACACCTCAGTTTAGTGTTGTCCCAGTTGTACCACTGTTAATGCTAACAGGTTGTCAAAATTATGCCTTTGTTCACTACCGTATTTGCCGGCATATAAGACGCACCGTCATATAAGACGCACCTCAGTTTTTGCAGGCATATTCTCGAAAGAATAAAATAAAACCCCCTCCTTACCCCTGATCGCCATAGCCCTCCACACTATCGGGTTATTCTAATGTTCTCATCTATTCAAATCTATATTAACCCCCACAGTGGCTGGCTGTTTATATTATTTGCATAGCGCAGTAACGTTAGTAAACAACTGATAAAGCGTTCGCTTCACGAGACAAAAAACGCGTCTTATATGCCGGGAAATACAGTATTTACTTTCACAGATTGCTTCTTTTCCTATTTGTCGTTGTCATTTCAAAAACAATCATTTCTTTCAAAAAAGTAGAAATTATTTTATACGTTGATTTTTGCAGAATTAAACTTCCAAATGTGTAAAATGAAAAATTCAGTTTCTCCTTTAAGAGGTTTTTTCGTTGTTGTCAAATAAAGGTTAAAAAATAAAATTAGCAAAGGAAATGAAGAGGAAGTAAACATATTCCGAACAGCAAAAATGTTACCACCGGCACCATTTATGACCCGGAAGTAATTTTGAAAATTGAGATGATTTTTTCTTAAACTTTTCAAATTTGGAAGTCACTCCCAAATTCGAAAAATTTAAAAAACATTTGAATTAGCAACACTGGACTCTCAAATTCGAAAAGAAAAAACAAACAAACACCTAAATTGGCAACACTGGACTCGCAAATTTAAAAAAAATAAAAAAAAACCATCTAAATCGGCAACACTGCTCAGAAGTGAGTGCACAATCATTTGATTAAATACTACTTATATAATGTTCCCTGTGCTATTACGACAAGCAACATAATTTTAGGAACTTTTGAATTTGTCCCGACTATAAATCAATGTTTCACCTTTCCCCTTGGGAGATTGGTGAAGGCATGCGTTATTGATTTTCAGCATAATCAACGTGGATTTCTTGTACAGAGTCAATAGCCACCATTATAACGGAGCGTCTTAATTTTGTAGTTTTGAATTATAAGCACTATATAAGAATTCTTTCTGTATTGTTGTTGCTTTCATATCAGATGTTGATTGATACAAGTTGACGAAAATGAGTACATTCTTTTAAAGAACGTGTAATATCATCAAATACAGTTGCAGAATCAAGACTTATCATATGTATCCCGTGGCACAACTTTTTATTGAACGACTTTGCATCGAATAACGTTTCATCGAAACGACTTTTTATCGAAACGACTTTTATCGAAACGACTTTTTATCGAAACATTTGTTGATTTTTTTGTTTACACTTTTTAAATTTCTTAATACAGAAATGATCAAATGATTATTTATCTGAGATCTATAGCACATACTTTATAAGACTGGTAGTTGTAGACATGCCCCAAAATCGAGTCCCTATTAAAGTTAACGATAAAATAATCTTTTATACAAGTTTGGGGCTTTTTTCTCAGGTGTCGACTCCCGATGAAAACCTTTAGGCCTCCCTGTGTTACTGTTTTTAGAAATTGAAATTTTAAATGGAAATTTTATATCTAAATTATTAAAATTATTTCAAATTTTTATTTCATTTAAATTAAACATTTTCAATAAAAAGTCGTTCCTATAAAAAGTTGTTTCGATGAAATATCGTTTCGATAAAAAGTCCTTTCGATAAGAATCGTTTCGATGAAATGTCGTTTCGATAAATAAGTCATTCGATGAATAGTCGTTTTGATGAAACGTCATTCGATAAACAAAATCGTAGTACCTATGTGTCCCAAACTCGATCAAAAGTCGCAATCACTATTCACAGTTAAAAATGGCATCATTTGGTTTGGATGATTCTCAAACTTTAATTCAAGAAATGTTCACCGGCTATTTTTTCCTGAGTTTATCTTGATTAGTATAGAATAAGATTTGTGCTGCAAGTTCAGAATTATGAGTTTTCATTTTCGTAATATAAAAAAAGGTTAATAGGACTTATTACTAATATCAAACCTCTTAATTTCGTACTGCGTTTGGTTAAGATCATGATCTGATCTTGGAAATTGCGGTTTTCAAAAATCTTTGGCTTAGAATGATCTCTGTGATGCAGTGACTGTCCACAGCAGCTGATAATCTGATGTAAAAAATATTTGGCTCATCACAGTTCATTGTTTTGGGGTAATGTTGTTGCATGAACGTCAAAAAATGTCTGTAGTACATTAAAGAATGATGGGCATTTTTTATAAAATTGAAAGAATAGATAAAAATGTATTTGTTAGGAAAAAGAACAACAAGTCATTACAACTTCAGTATGTACAGTTTTTCAAGTCATAGAAAAGGGTACGTAGTAAATATTGGAAAATGTAAGGCGTTGAACTATGTGACGGAAATATTGTTAGCTTGAGCTAATTGCAAAATTTAGCGTTTAGATTCCACTATATGCAAAAATTGTAAGTAACCCCGTAATTGTCGTATGTTAATAATTATTGTTTTCCCCAGGCGAGGATGGCATAACGACAGATCTTCTAGAAGATGCAGGATAGATCTTGCACAAAGGACTAGCACAGCTATTCACGCAATGTATAAGAACTTCTGTCTAGGAATAGCACTCCTTCTCCACAAGAAAGGAGATAAGCACGACCTCGGCAACTACCGCCCGATTACACTACTACCTAACATATATAAACTATTCACAAAAATACTCACAAACAGAATAACAAGCACCCTAGACGAACCACGAGAGCAGGCTGGCTTCAGAAGTGGCTACTCGACAATAGATCACCTACACGCAATAAATCAACTAATCGAGACATCCTTAGAATATAACAAACCACTCTGTTTGTAGATTATGAGAAAGCATTTGACTCGGTAGAACACACTGCAGTCTTCAACGCAATGCGTGAACAATGCGTTATGAGAATTACATAAAATTATCCAACACATATACGAAAATGGAACTGCAATAATTAGATTACACAAAGATACAAACAAGATAAAGATAGCAAAGGGAGTAAGACAAAGCGATACAATATCACCTAAACTATTCGCAGCAAGCCTTGAAAGCATCTTTCGGAAAACTGACTGGGAGGGAATGGGAATAAACATAGATGGAGAATACTTAAGCAACTTAAAATTTGCCGATGACATTTCCATGACGTCGGAAGCATCCGACGAACTACAAAACATGCTAACCGATCTAAATAGTAGGCCTAAAGATGAACAAACAAAGACAAAAGTATTGTTCAACGATAACGTCCCCAAAAAGGCCATAAAGATAGAAGGTGAGATTCTAGAAGAAGTCGATGAATACATCTATCTAGGTCGGGTAATAAAGCTAGAGAAAGACCATGACTGCGAAATAAAACGACGCATAACGATAGGCTGGAAAGCATTTAGTATGAATAGAGACATTCTGAAGAGCACCTTGCCAATGTATACAACGGCTGCATAATACCAGCCATGACGTATAGATGCGAAACATGGAAATTAACCAAACGAGCTGAAACCCAACTTAGAATAGCACAGAGATCCATGGAAGGGTCAATGTTAGGGATAACTATAAGAGATAGAAAAAGATCAACATGGATCAAAGAAAGGACTAGAGTAAAGGATATTATACAACTAATTAAGCAACAAAAGTGGAGATGGGCCGGTCGGTCACCTAGCGAGAAGAGATGACAATAGATGGTAAAAGAGTAAGAAACGGCTAGACACAAGATGGAGGGACGAGATAGAAAAGTTTGCCGGTAAGACTTGGCAGAGATTAGCACAAGATAGGTTGTCATGGAAGGAGATGGGAAAGCGCTTCGCCCAGCAGTGGACTTATAACGGCTGCTGCTGCTGATGATGATGATGAAATTTATTCCAAATCATTAAAGTTAGGAATAAACAAATTTTTCGGCGTGAAATCGACACCTGAAAGAAAAAAGCTCCAAATAAGGAAAATCTTGGTATCATTATTAAGAAGAAAGATTAGAAAAACAATTAGCCATTAACTTTCTGTGACTAAACTCTATAGAACCGGAGATTTTTTCATAAAATTGGCAGCAGGAAAAGTTGTTTTATGATATTCGCATCAAGAAAATTTTACAAAGTCTTGCAAAAATCAAATTTTATTCCATTTTAATATTTTCCATTCCAAATTTCGGAGAAAACTAATTTTTTTTCATATGATTCCTACCACCACATCCTTCATTAATTTGATGATTTATTTTATTTATACATGGGTGCTCTCATTGATTTATTTCACACATTTTACGGATAAATCCCTCGAGGAAATTAATTATGTTTACCCTTTTTTTAGAAAGAAATTCCGGAACTGCTTTTTATCGATTATTTCGATTAATTAAATATTTTTTAAATGCATATTTTTTTATCTATCGAGCTTCGACAGAAATTTATTTTAAAATGATATATACATGCTGAATAATTAAATATAGAGATATGAAGAAAAATATTTACCGGGTGTATTTTTCTTATATTTTTTTCTTTTTGCATTCTCATTGTGTCCCCCCCCTGTATTCCTTTTGAAATACGGCGACTTGATAGTGTAGCTATTCCAGAGTTGTATAAAGAAGTTTGCGAAAGCAATAATTCTTTCTCCTTTTCTGTGGTTATCACCAATTAAAAAAATACGGCGATCTTTCGTTTTATGCCGGTAAACTGAAGAAAAAAATGTAAAAATAACAGATGCTTGAAATAAAACAACATTTGATTATTTCGCTTAAATCAAATATTGTTCAACAAAGCAAACAATTTCGCGTACGGTCTGCCATACGGCTGAAATGGGGTGCTGCTGTCAACAACGTCTGTCATCACCCTACTATAGAAAGATCATGCGATAACGATGAAGCTATTTATCATGCGATAACTATTTGTTTTTCTATAAATTATCTTTATCTAATTAATTTTTAATAATATTTTTAAATTTTTAATAATCTGTCATCAAATATAGTATAATGATCGATTTAAATAAATATTGAGTTTATAATAGTTCAATTCTACGTTATAATTAATGAAAAATTGTTTTTCTTTTATTTAGATATTAAAATGGGCTTTTTTCCCTAGCAAAAACAAGAAAGAACTCAAGAAAAAAAAAATTAATTACGTTTTTAAAATAGGGTATCGATCTCCGGGTGAAACATTTTGTTTATACCCAATTAAATTTAATAAAAAATATTTTCTCGGAGAAAATGTGCAGTATTTTCAAAAAATGTAACATATATTACTTTATTTATTTTACAGCACAATAGGAAAACTTTTTCAGAGATACAAGCAATTTTGGTAATATAATATTTTGTCAAATTAAGTAATATAGCACAAATATTATTTGCTGAAAAAAGTCACAAAGCAAACATTAACACATTAGCATTTCTTGGTTAAAAGATTCCAGTGATATCAATATAATTAGATTTTTAAAATATAATAGTACGCAAAGGTTAGTTTAATGCATTGCACATTATGTAAAGAAGTGGATTCTTCTTAATTACCAAAACATTAGTATTAAAAAACGCCTATGCGATAGAGCATATTTCCCCATATTTTAAAATGAAACTTCATCCTCATATTGGGTTGACCAAAAAGTTCGTTCTATTTTTGTCATTAGATGGCACTTAATTTAAAAAATCTTCATTAATCTTCATTTGCTTTTGATTGTATTGTGACTGCTGTCATATTGGCGTGCATTTTAAAATAATGTCAAAATTGGCGTATTTTTGTTTATTGATTTTAGATGGAAGAAAATAAGCAACATTTTCGGCATATTATGCTTTTTTCATTTTAATAAAGGCAAAAATGCAACTGAAACGCGAAAAAGCTTTGTGCAGTTTATGAAGAAGGTAATGTGATTGATCGAACGTGTCAAAAGTAGTTTGCGAAGTTTCGTGCTGGAATTTTCAGGTTGAACGATGTTCTACGGTCGGATAGACAAGCTGAGGTTGATAGCAATCAAATCAAGATATTACTTGAGAATAATCAACGTTATACGACGCAGGAGATAGACAACATACTCAAAATATCCAGATCAAGCATCGAAAATCATTTGCACATATAGCTTGGTTATGTTAGTCGCTTAGATGTTTGACTTCCACATAAGTTAAGCGAGAAAAACCTACTTTACCGTATTTAAATGTTCCGTTTTTTAAAACATATTCTAACGGGCAATGAAAAGGTGATACTTTACACAAACGTAGAACGCAAAAGATCCTGGGTCAAGCGAAATGAACTACCACTAACCGTGCCAAAGGCCGGTCTTCATCCAAAGAAGATGATGCTGTGTATATGGTAGGATTGGAAGGGAGTCATCTACTATGAGCTCCTTCCGAAGAACCAAATGGTTGATTTGAAAAAGTACTGCTCACAATTAGATCAACTGAATTGACAAAAAAATCGCCCGGAATTAGTTAAGAGAAAAGGTGTAATATCCCGCCAGGTTAACGCTAGAACGCATGTTTCTTGGTGACCAGGCACAAATTGTTACGGCTTAGCTGGGAAGTTTTCACTCCTTCGCTGTATTTACCAGATATTGTACCTTCGGATTACCATTTATTCCTGTATTTATGGAATTCTCTTCATGAAAAAAATGTCATTTTATCTGGAAGACTACAAAAGTCACCTAGAGTAGTTCTTTTCTGAAAAAGATAAAATGTTCTGAGGGGGATGGAATTATGAAGTTGACTGAAAGATGACAGAGATAGTGGAACAAAACGGTAAATATGATGTTCGATAAAATTAATGTCGAAAATTTTAAAAAAATGTCTTTTAATTTTTACTTCATAGACAGAACGAATCTTTTCGCCAACCCAGTATTATGACTGAGTTAATTACTTTTTACGTTACTCTATAAATATTCGATTCAATGCTGTTTATATACAGTGTGTGCAAAAAGTATCCGATAATTTCAAAAAGTTTATTTTAACATCTTTATACACCTTCAAAATTGACAGAATTTGGACCGAAGATTAAAAAATGCAAAAATCAAAAAGATATTGAAACAATATTGAATATCAGAAATCTTTGGTCCAAATTCTGTCAATTTCACAGGTGTATAAATAAGTTAAAATGAACTGTTTCAAATGTATCGGATACTTTTTGCACTCACCGTATAAACATTAAACTATATGTTCATTGCACCTTAAATTCCTTCACTTCTCAATGAAAGATATTGATTATTAGTTTTTAATAGCTTCGGATGAACAGTTTATTAACTGATATTTGTAATTGCTCGTTTCTATGAAGATAGTCGAACCCCGAATTTGTGTATTTCTTTGGAATATGGACTATAACGAGTTTACACTAACCAAGACAGAACCAAAAAACTAATGAAAAAAAAAAATGAAAACGTGTAAACATTAGATGCCATGAGACCACATCATATTCAATTTACCACCCACATCTATTTTCTTTCCGCCTAATTTAGTAGAAGTAGAATGTTGTGTGTATGAAGAGGCTGGACAGAGTGTCAGATTCAACATGCATGATAAAATATATTTACACGTTAGATATGAAGACCTCGCCAAAGTGAGGGCAGGTTCAATGACACCATATAGAGGCTGATATACAGTAATACCCCGCTCAGTGCTACCCCGTTTAGTGCTGATTCGTTATAGCGCTCTTTAAAAATATTTTTCGTAATGAATTTAGTAATGCTCAATTTCTGAAATAAATAATAATAAAAGACACCATCATGGACAGTTTCCGAAATGACTGTATACTGTACAACACATTTACTGAATAAACAAATACATACGCAATAACTTATTATGTAGCGATATATATCGACGCCTAAAAGTAGCTACCAGAAGAGATACACATCACTAATCCATTCCATATCGTTGAGGCTCAACAATGACATGATATATTTTAAAATGATCGCTGACACGATCTCTATTCATGCTACATTATAATGACCCTGTAACGCTGTTGTGCTTAGCGCTCCATCTTGTTAGGAACCTATATAGAGCGGTAACCGAGGTATTACTATAACCATACATAGCTTTCTTTCTTGTTTGTGATTTGATTGTTTGTGAATTGAAAATAGGAACAATAAAAACATATACAAACTCCTGTCTTGTTGAAGCGTGCTTATTAAACCGATACTTAGCCCACTCAAAATTTAAATAAATCTCAAAACTTTTCAAAATTGTAATTAAAATCTCACGCATTCAAAAATAATTTGACATATACTTTTGTCTCAAAGTATACCAGTTAGCTAATACTAACAATAGTAATATAATAATAATACAAGCAAAATTGAAAGTCTCTTAATTTATTCAATGCTTATTTATCCTTCTTACATATCCATAAGGTAAATAATTCAGTTTTTTGTTTAGCTCATTGTCAGGGATTTTTGAAACTAAAATATGTAGTATTATGCATTGCCATCTGTGAAGTATTAGAATTAAATATCTGCAAATAAAATGTTATGACTTCTGAGAAAAATGTCGAAGAATTTCGAACTTGCGAATCTTGGACCATCAACCTCTCACACAACCAAAACTGACTGGAAGCTCACTTCCTTACGCTAGCTACGGCACCAGCTGCCCCTGTCCGGGATTCACATATCACAAGTTTCTCTGTCTCGGATAGTTCTTGGAGATTTGCGACGTGTGAAATAGTCTAAGAGGCGACAAGCATCCGGAGTGGCGTCACTCGCTTAATACTTTTTTATGCTATTTTACCGATACCGGGGTGGGCGGGAGTGGGGTGGTAGATGGTCATTAGTTCGAGCTGAACGCAGATTATCTAAGTCGGAGTTTGAACTCGGCTCGCTGATTCCATTTTTCTTGCTGCTAACCACTTGGCCACTGGCACTTCGATTACCCTCAGTAACAGAAAGAACTTTGGTAAGTTGCACAAAAGACAAAAGTGGAGGAAAACGAAAGAAGAAAAAAAGAAAGAAAGAAAGAACCGATTCATCCAATGTGGTTAAAATATATCAGTAGGCGAGACATCTATTAATGTGGAATTGAATACTGTTGGCCTCTAACATGCCAGACACAATTTAACTTAACAAATTCTCTCATTACAAAGCTGGAGAAATATCTTATTTGCAAGTATATCCTTGCAGGGAGATCACGCGGCAAATTCCCTTGCCGATGGTGCATCGCAACGGAATAATAGACTCGGTATATATGCTCAATATGCACTGGAGTGACTTCATCACTAACACCGAGATCTTCAAGTCAAGCAGAGCAAAACGCACTGCGGCTATACTGCAAAAACAGCCCACCTGCGGTGAGCGGGCCACGTGGCGAGGGTGGAAGACTATTGTCTGCCAAAGAACCTCCTGTTTGAAGAAATAGTTTCTGGCCGGCGGAGAATGGGGGCCCCACAGAAGAGATTTAAGAACTCCTAAAAAAGGATCCCCATCTCCCGCGGAATCGACTAACATCACTGGACGATAGAGTCTGCAGACATGGAGGCATGGCGACACAAGGTCTACCAGGCAACCTACCTCCCCGAAGTAAACCGCAGAGCAAGAACGAAGAGAAAAGGCGGCACCTCAAGTCGGGAGCTTTCCGACTGCCAGACCTTCTCCTGCAGCCAGTACGGGAAAGCCTTCCCCTCCCGCATGGACCTCGCTGACCCCGGAAGACCTGCAAGAGACGTGGGAAAAAAGATAGAGCCATTAGGCTTTCACACAGTCAATAGCCCATTATTTTGAGATTTATTACGAATGCGTCAAGTGTGGTGTGTTTAGTAGTTGGAGAATTATGGTGTTTTTTTCTGAAGCAGGCAATCCTTGCTTATACGGATGTAAAATACAGTAGCTAAGCACAGCATACAAACAATGTTATTTTACACCCGTATGAGAAAGGATTGCCTCATTCTTAATGTTTTTTAGGAATGGATAAAGGTTTTCAGAATATATGAAGACTGAAGCACAATGGAACGAAGCTGCAAAGATCGCAAAATAGAGCACTAGAAACAGGCGGTGAATGTCCTGAACCACAGACCAAATACAGGTCCCAATCATCGAGTAGAACTTCTAAAGACACCTGCTTCTTCTGCAGACAGCCCGCCGGCCATGATGGCCTTCACGATGCTGCAACATTTCAATTGGACAAACAGGTGCGCACTAGTGCAACTCTACTTCAAGATACAGAACTACTACGACAACAGTGCGGGGACATGGTGGCCCTCGAAGCAAAGTATCACACCTGGTGCCTAGTAGGTATCTATAATCGTGCTAGAAAGACCAACCTAGAAGGTATTGATGATAATGATTAGATACACGCAGCATCAACTGGTCCTTTACATAGAAGAGACGAGGCAAAATCAGGACACTGCATCAGTTTTCACTCTGAACTTCTCTACAAGCCAGCTAGGACTAGAGGTTGATACAGAGTTCACTCTACACGGCTGAAGGAGAGGCTTCTTGCCGCGTTTCCTGACATGCGAGCATACACCAAGGGAAGAGGCTTCATGATGACCTTTGAAGAAGACCTTGGCAGTGCTCTTGCCAAAGCATGTGAGCAGAACAGCAACAAAGAGCTGTACACATCGCACGTGTTGCACAGATTGTCCGCCGTCACATATTTGAGGCCAAACTATTTAATGGTTACCCTGAAAGATGCCAACACGAGTCTGTGCCACAGCTGTTATTTACCCTAGGGACCCAGCATCAAAGATGGCAGAAGCAACATTTCCTGCAGCACTTGCAATTGCTCAGATCCTAAAATTCAACAGCGTCAAGTACAAGCGGGCACAAGGCACAGAAGGTTTTGTCAGATACAGTACTTCACAAGAGACACCAGTTTCTTTATACCATAGGACTGATCCCTCCTTTGATGGTGAAGGGCTGACCGAAACCTTCTTGTGTCTGATGGGCCTGAGGGATGCTGGGGAACTGGTTGCAGGGAAGTGGTTGGGTCGAAGCACAAGTGCAAGCTTCAGGGACAGCCGACTCCTTCCTCAAAGCAGCCCATGTATCTCGCACCAGGAGAGCCCATGAAATCACAGCAGCAGCCCTGAATTCTCTGCGGCACAGGGCTATATTGTCAACCACAATGAAGTTTCTTTTGGAGCTTGGTGCAGCGAGTGAGCAGAAAACACCCCGCAGTTTCAGTAGTGGTCTATTGTACTTGAGCTAGAGCTGCAAATGCTGGTCATTGCGAGAGGCATCTTTTACACCTTGATGCCCTAACGGAACTAGCCAAATGGTTTCATGCAATGGATCATACTCATTATGCCAGATGGATCCCAGTTCACTTGAGAGACATGGCTGAACTCCCAAGGACACATCCTAGCATAGCTCAAGAATTCAGGGCAGGAAACCTCACTGCCCAGAGGACTAATACGGGGTTTTCTTCCATATCCATTGACCAGGCCCATGCGCAAATGAATGCCTGCATCAAAGGAGATGCCGCTGACAACCCTTCTGCACTGCTGAGATGGATGACCGCAGGACCAGAAATTGCTCGATCCATACAGGAGTATGAGACTAACTCCAATAAATCGGGAAGACCAGATGACACATGTCCCCATGACCAAACAACAGGTGTCCAGGTCTCATCCATCAAGGATATCCGCTCTCTGGTCAGTGCAATGGAATACCTTGGAAACCCCTTTGAAGAGGAAAGCAAAGACCTGATTTCACCAATTTGAAGATTTCGTTAGAGAATGTGTTGTTGAAAGAACAAAGCCAGTGGATGATGCCATACCAATAAATAAGCTGATGGTGTTTGATACTCCAACCGTGAGGAGAGTATAAAAAACAAACAGCAATTGATCTCTCCCAAACAAGACCTTTTTTTGGAAACCTTCATGCGGGATCTGGGTCTGACGGTCTGAAGAGTGAGCCTCTTTCATACCTGGAACATATGCATAATCTGACAATCCCAATGTTACCTGCATTATTGTATTTGGGGCAGCCATCATCCAGATGCTGAAACCAACTTTGATGCAGAGACGTATGGTAGGTGCTGCAATCGTTCCCAGGAACTGGCAGAGTTGACAGCAATAAGTGGTCACCTTATTCTCAGATGCTCTGCTCAGATGGTTTGTGAAGGAGGATAAACAGCCTGTTGTCACTGATGATGTGGCGGTCCTCAGCAAGCTCTGTCTTCAATTGATCCATGTACACACGAGGGAGCCGATAATCGCATGTTATTACAGGTGGCCCATGCAGCAAGAAATGGCCATCAGAAAATCGTGATTCAAACTGTTGATACTGATATTGTGGTGCTAGCTGTGGCAGTGGCTCAGCTCTACAGCCAGAAGATGAGCTTTGATTGGCATTTGGAACTGGAAAGAGTTTTCGATACCTAGCAGCCCATGGAATTGCTGCTGGGCTAAGCTCTGTGAAGGCACGAGCACTTCCACTGTTCAATGCATTGTGGGGCTGTGACACTGTGTCAAGCTTTGTTGGCCACGGGAAAAAGACTGCGTGGTCTGTATGGGCCATCTATCCAGAGCTTACACACACACCTATTGAAACAATCTTCTGCCCGGGTGACATACCACAGGATGTAATGGCCACGATCGAGAGTTTTATTATCCTGCTCTATGACCGAACCAGCACATGCACAGAAATAGACAAGGCAAGGATGAAGCTTTTTGTGAAGAGGAACAATGTCCAGTCAATCCCACCAACGTGGCCTGTCCTAGAAGAGCATGTTAAGAGAGCAGTGTACCAAGGAGGTTATGTGTGGTGTCGACACCAGAGCTACCTTCACCATGTAAATGGGGCTGGTCAAATACACCTGAGGGGTACTATGAACCCTTCTGGACATGCCTATCAGGTGCAGGCCAGTCCAGCCATGTCTCCTGCAAATGTAGAATGGTTGCGTTAGGAAGTGCAAGTGCAAAAAGCTGCCTTGGACACCCCTCTGTTACTGTGAAGGGGAGTGCTGAATTGACTTTCCCGCGATAGACCCTAGCGTTGGGTAGTTATTACTATCACTTGTTTTGAGTCTTGTATCGTGAGTTCCAAATTCGAATTCTGCATTATAAAAAATGTTCGATTTGACACCGAGATCATCCACATCAAACTGTATTGCAATTACAATTTTCATACCACCCATGGCTGCCATCTTGAATATTTGATGACTTTCATGTATTATCCAAATGGCAATTCCAAAGAACAATGTATGATAAAATGATTAAACTAATTATGTCCTCAATATCATATTTTATCCATCACTGATAAGAACATTCATCGGAAAACAGTTGTCGCTGGCAGCCATTTTGAAATGCCTACCATAGGCGACATATTGAATATGATGGCTAGGGTATTTCCTTTTTATCAATCTATATGAATTCGTCAATATATAAGGCACTATTTAAAATTCTTCTTCTGTATCACAAAATGATATGAGTGGCTAAGCGGGCAACGGCACGGAGAATCGGATTGATGAGCCGAGTTCAAACTCCGACTGAGACAGTTTGAGTTCACTTCGCACTAATGCCATTGGAAAAGACATGTATCCATCTCTTCCCTGCTACACTTACTTGGGAAGTTCCAACAACGGACTGATGAAAATTATATGAATTACTTTGTATTCTATTCCACAGAATCTCACCAAAAAGCTTACAAAGTATATGTGTATTGATGATATTTTGATTGCTAAATGCGGATACAAGTGCACATGTTTTCAAAACTTTTATTAACAGTTTATAGACACATATGTGGTATCATTTTAACGACAAGCTTTTTATCATTCAAACAAATTCTACTGTTAACATGGCAAATACGCCAGTTACAGGAGCTCCTGAAAGTTTCCATAACCGTCAATTCTTACAATTGGTACAACTTATTATAATTCGCCAAACGTCCGTCCGTCCGTCCGTATGTTCTCGCGTACCGCAAAAACACGGAACTATGTGTACCAATGTGACCCCGGGTAAGGTTTTAGGCTAAGTAGTTTTTGAAAATCACCCGCAAGAATATATTTTAGGGGGTGTTCGAATTATAATGTTAATTCATCCTAAAATATACACATATTCTGTACGTAGCTAGAGAGAGAGAGAGAGAGATTTTTCGCAGGAATAAAACAAGTTATGTATACATACTCACGTACTTTTTTATAAATCATTTTTTTAAATTTTAAATTTAATTAAAAAAGAAAATCAGTTTAGATTTCAAATTCTTAACAGCTAAATATAAGTCCATGATTTTCTTGAATTCATTTGTGAATGGACGTTTATTTCAGTAAGTTTACAGCCAAATAAATTACCGGAAGATTATTCTAAATTATTCTTGAGATAATTTCAAATTAAACATATATACGATATTTACTCATGTATAATAGATTAAGAAATTTAATATAAAAAATCAGGGTCAAAATTTGGGGGTAGCATTATACTCGAGTGTAAATTAGACCGCCCCCTTTGGACATTAACCCTACTTTTAAAAGACTTTACCCTCCACCACTTTTAACTACGCCGCCCTTTTTTAATATTAGACCCCCTTTTTTAACAATCATCATCAGCAGCCTTTTAGGACATAGACCTTCCCCAAGATTTGCCAGACCTCTCTATCATGGGCGTCGCGGAGCCAATACTTTCTGAACTTGTCTAGTTCGTAATGCCATCTTATTTTTTGCCGACCACAGTTTGGCATATGATCTCTGGGGAGTGAGTCGTGATGTTCAGCGGTCATCTGGTAATCTTGCAACATGACCAGCCCATTGCCATTAGAATTTTCTATGATATCTCTGACCCCTGTTTGTTTTCAAATATAATATGCTATCTTGTGATCTCTCCATGTGATGTTAAGCATGATTCTCTCCTGTGCACGTTGTATGGTTCTCAGTTTGAGGGCCAATCTTTTGGTTAGGTTCCAGGTTTCAGCTCCATATGTGACTATCGGGGGTGCATTGGTTGTAGACCGTTCTTTTTAAAACTAATGGGATTTTCTTGTTCTTGAAGGTTGAACTTGCTCTACCGAAGGCTTGCCAACCTAGAGTGATTCTTCGCATGATTCTTTCTTCTTTTGAAGATTTCATGGAGATTCGTTGTCCTAGGTAGATGTAATGGTCTAATTTCTTTAGTTCTGCGTTTTCGATTCCGATCGTTGTGTCTTTGTCCTCAACATGTTTGTTGTAGATGACATTTGTTTTACTGAAGTTCATGTGAAGACCTACTTTCTTGCTTTCTTCATTCAGTTCGTCTATTTAGAGATCACGGAGGTTCTCAGCAAAAAGACGATGTCGTCAGCAAATTTGAGGTTACTTAGGAATTCGCCGTCTATTCCGATTCCTGTATTTGCCCAGTCTAAGCCATCTCGAGGCAGGCTGTTTAGAGTTTGGGTGAGCTGGTATCGCCTTGTCTTACACATTTTCTTTTAGTCCCTGTTTATTTTTTTTACATTAGCCCTCCTTTATTTACATTAGCCTCCTTTTTAACATAAGTTCCCCCTTTTCTAACAAGTGCAAAGAAAGAGTGTCACTAAATCACCTTTTAAAAACAAATTAA
>VCCN01000986.1:13424922-13435896 GCA_006491835.1 Architeuthis dux
CTTTATATGTTTCATTGACTTGCAACTTGCAATGCTGGCCAATGACGTGTTGGAGGAAGGAAGAGATGGATACATGTCTTTCCAAAGGGCATTAGTGCGAAGTGAACAACCTGTCTCGGAATTTGAACTGTTCGGGCTCAATCATGACAAATATCTATCAGTCAGTCGCGTCAGGAGCATATTTGATATTATGACATCTGAAAACCTATATTGCACATCGATATTGTATAAATAACCAAATAAACGTCGAGAAAGTTCGGATGTGTAAAAGGAATCTGAAAATACTTTTACTATCATCGATTTCATTGTCACAAATCACATGTCCACCTCATTAAAGAAAACATGTCTAGCGATTCTACTATTAAATTCGTTAAAAGAAAATCGCAATTGGGATAAGGGACAGATTTAACTTATTGCTCACCGTTTTGCTTAGTCAACTTATGTTGATTAATTACATAATTTTAATTACATCTAAACTCTTACTTTTCATAATTCAGAAAATCTGGTAATGAAATGTGATATATTATTATACCGTTTATAGAATAATTTAATTAGTTCGTTGAAAATCTAACTGATCTTCAGACTTAGAACCTGGAATACATTAAACTATTGTTTATGTAACATATTTGCGCATATAAAGTTTTAATATTTAGAGATTTGATGAAAATTATATTTTAAAACTTGGTAATAAAAATGTCCTTAATATTTAGGTGAGTTTGTTTCATTTCAGTAGTTGGGGTTCGAATCTAGATTTTCAAGGCTGGTAAACTACTTTCCCCAGGAGATAGTGCTACACAATCTTCACACTCCTTATCTATCAGTACGTTCACACACATATCAAATCTTCAACAACCAAGTGTTAGAAATATCTATAATTATTATTGAAAATATCTTTATGTAGAACGGTGAATACTTTGTCAATAGTTTATTATTAAATAAGGAACTTCAAATAGACAAGCCTTTAACGCGTTTGAAATGTATCTAACAGTCACAGTGTTGCATTTTTGGGCACAGAATAATCCCGTTCAAATGTAACAAACGTTAAATTTATTTGTCAATAATAGAATCATCATTATTAGCAACGTCACAATCTCGCTATGAAACTTTTATTTCTTTATGAAAGGATTTTCTTCAGGCAGTCATCTTTATATGTTTCATTGGAATGACACCAGACTAAAGATGCAGCATCGTCGCCTTGGCCAATGCTGATTCATGATTTAGCATCGAAACCAAAGCTCTCCCTTCATAAGTAATTGGCGTACAATCAATGAAATATGAGGGGTTTCATATATTACTAGCTCTTAGAATAAGGTAAAGCAATCGTAGCAGATCTTTATTGTTAAGAATGAGTGAAGGGTGAAAATCTACGCAAAAATGCCTGGATCTGATCAGCAGAAAGTGTGTCATTCTTCAGGATGAAAATGCAAGCCGACACCCAGTAAAATAAACTCATTCCACCGCATTCTCCAAACTCAATTGACTTAGCACTTTAACATTTCCATTTCACCAGATCATTGGAAGTGTTCTCCGTGGCAAAACCTTTAACAGAAGGTAAGAGATCAATTCGGCACAATCAGAATTTATTTCGTCTTAAATCCCAGATTCCTACAACATAATTCACAGTGGACTCTTGCCATTGCTCTATCTCCACATTAATAAAACGCAATGTGTATTCATTTATTTGTTTTCCGTCACACTTTCTACGTCAGCACATGATGTAGTAAAATTGAACCCCCCAATCTCACTCTCCCTCCCTCCCTCTGTCTCTGTTTGTCTGTCTGTCTCTCTCTCTCTCTCTCTCTCTAGAGAGAGAGAGAGAGAGAGAGAGAGAGAGAGAGAGAGAGAGAGAGAGAGAGAGAGAGAGAGAAAATAATATTCGTCCAAGCCGATGAGTTTTAAAATAACGTTGACGGTATATCGATTCTGCATACAAATTGGACACATATATCGTCTTTCTATATAGAAAAAGTATTAACCCATTAATTGCGGAAGATGGCAAGTGTGATAGTTATCCATTGCAAGATAAAAGCCCCTGCCCATTGCAAGATAACTCATTGCAAGTTATCCATTGCATGATAAAAGCCCTGACTCACAGATCTATTTATTGAGTAAATCATAGAAATGCAATGGCGGAAATTTACGCCATCCGCAGTTAATGCGTTAAGAATGAACAAGTAAGCTAAACTGTAGAATAAATAATTATTCGATGAAAGATTCCCACACAAATGCAGTATTTTTAGATTTTGCTTTATTCCCAGAATAGTCACCAGTTTCAACATTCTTCAAAATTCCTTTAATAACTCTCATACAGCGGAAGTATTCTGGTTGGTTAGCTTGCACTATCAGTTTTATTCAACATGCATTATCCTGTTGCAGTATGCAGGTTTTTTAAAGTTCACAAAAAGCACATACACCTAGTCTTATAAGAAACTAATTATCAGAGGAATCGTGAGAGATTTACAAGTGAAATAAATACACATCTTGCGAGACTTAACATTATTCAACGCGCATTATCCCGTTGCAGTATGCATATTTTTCTAAGGTCTCACTAAGCACATACACCTAGTCTTATAAGAAACTAATTATCAAAGGAATCATGAGAGCTTATCTGTTGAAATATATACACATCCTGCAAGACTTAACATTTTTGTGCATTGATCCTTCTTTACTGAGTTATAAAGAATTTTCAAAAAGAAAATAACTGCAAATTTTCCTGATATGAGTCGATGGATCAGTTTAACTATCAACTGCAGGAGTTTTCAAAAAGAGGTGAGAAACCATATCCAGCCTGTTGAAAACATCAAACATACAAGTCCAAAGCGTCAAAAACAAAAATAAAACATATTCTACTGGAAAAAATCAAGAGATTACTAGTTTGGTAAGTAGACACAGATTGAAAAAAAAGATAAAAAGTAAAATGTATAATTCAATTCTGTGTGTCTAAGTGGAGTCTCAGTATGAGTTGATGTGTACAAATCTTCCACGCGACTGAAAATGTTGGAATCGCTTGATTAGGTTGCTTGATTGCCAGATGAAGGGGGAAGGGTAGATATGGGTTCGGCCGGGATATCATCTTAACCTCACACATGCACATAAGCCGGCACTTCACTTATTCCAGGTTCAGTCCGTCTCTATCTCACACATTTTCGTACGGGGTGTCAAAGTCTGGAACAACTATTATGCTAAGCTTTTTTAATATACAAGGATATAATACTAGATAAATGCCAAAATGAGGTGTGTACTAGCTTGTTTTCTTGATCACTGTATTTAAAAGCTCACCATCATAAATTAGTTTGTATCTACATTTAAATTGATAAGCAGAAAATACGCACATTTGTCTATTTTAGAGAGTAAATTAAATCTTTAAACGTAAGATACAAAAGGCAGGTTTGAGATGGCCGAGTGGTTAACGGCATGGAGAATGGTCTCGGCGAACCGAGTTCAAACTCCAACTGATATAGTTTGCGTTTATTTCGCAATAATACCTTTGGGGAAGGCATGTATCCATCACTTCCCTCTGCCAACACGTCATTGGCCATGGTGTCAGGGTATGTCTCATTTTGGGAAGTCCTATATCCAACAACAGACCTTAAAAGGCTAAAAGATAAAAATAACATATACAGTATCGCCCATAAATAAATACACCCCTACATTTTTTGATAGAAAGTTAATTGTCTTCTAAACCAAACAAAGCAGGATTTTATTATTTCTAGTGGAACATTACACAATAAAATCAGGTATTATTTATGACCAAATTCTACAGCATTGAAACTTTGTTGCCAAAAATATATTTTCGTAGTGTTGTACTCATCTTTGGACGGCAACGTATTCAAATCTTTGGCAATGCTGTAGAGTTTGGTCATAAATGATACCTGATAATATATGTTTTGATTGTGTAATGTTCCACTAGAAATAATAAAATCCTGCTATGTTTGGTTTAGAAGAAATTTAACTTTCTATAAAATAGTGGTAGGGGTGTACTTATTTATGGAAGATACTATATTTTGTTCTACTTAATACTAAAATAATATCTATAATTCAAATACATATTCGATTCTCTGACTGGTTGCTGATGGCCCAGGACAAAATTACTTAAAAGTTCGAAAATACCAGTAACTGAGAAATTAGTTTACAATGCGTGCGGTATTTACTTGATTATAACAATTTTCTCCAACACATACAAACAAACGTTCATTCAAGCATACATTAATAGTTTATATTAGATATTAATTTGTACTTACTAATTCAAGCTGGTTATAATTATTATTTAATATAATGTCATATGACAGTGTTTTAATGTTTGGTATATACTTTTACCATTGTGAGTAATATCAGGTTTTGTCATTTTTGGTCATCCATACTTCAGCTGTCTCATGAGACGCTAATAAATTTCATTACACATAGATAAGGGAGGGTGACTCAATACCGACCAGACCTTTGAATTGAGTTGACAGGTAACAGACACCCGCTGTAAACTAATGTATTTTCACTATATTTTAAGTTAAAAGTATATAATATTTTTTCAAAATCCAGTGAAGTAATCATTAAATTAATTAATGTTCGTTCAATCGGCTACTTTATTTTTGGAAGATTTTAATTACAGAGTTTAATTTTTTCTGTTGGCTGATCTCAAGAGACAACTTTCAATGGAGTATGGATCCCGGTGACGAAGACTCGGTTTCTGATGCATGCGTCAGCCTAGTGATTCTTGCAAGTCTCAAGTCTGGTCGAGACCAGGACTTTATTCCTACAAGTGTTTATGACCACTCCCTTGGCAGGATGCAAGTCCACCGAAGGGATACCTCCACCCTAATCACACAGTTTAGGGTGTACTCAATTAGCTGCTGAGTGCACAGGGGAATTTGCCCCAAATGAAGAGTTTTCCACACTCTTTGCTCATACCGGGAATCGAACCAATCATGGGGTAATTTCGGATGACAAAAATTGACATTAAAAATAGTCTAAAACCTGCTTTAAGTACGCAAAAGTATTTTAACGACTAACGTTATTTTGTTGTAATTAAAACCAAAATTTAAACTTCAAAGAAGATATTTAAAACGTTTTAATTTCTTATATACAAAGGTCCATGATCATTTGTACAATTTGTAAGGTTTTTGGTACCTACCTAGTTGAGATGAGCAACAGATAACTTTTTTATGCTGGTATATTTTGGGGTTATGTATAAACAATATGAAAAGTGTATCTTATATATTAACAAAAACATAGCGTGACATGTTTTGTGCATTACAAAGCAACGGACACTGGCTTTTATATATATATCTATATCAGTTAATCCTCGTGGAAGAAATTCACAGATATACAGGTTTCCCCCGCTAAAAGCCTTTCGTAAGCCGAAATGGCGTAAGGCGGAGAATCAATTACCATTAATTTATATGGGAACACCTTTGAACCTCCCTAGACCAAAAAAATGTTAGGATGGTATATCAGGCTGAGCCATCATAGGCCCTGGAATTGGGATGTACAGGAGACTGTAGCATAGAAGAGAGAGTGGAAGTGGGTGTGCGGTGCCTCTATAATGGCTCGTTGCAAAACAAAAGCTGAACGCTATTTTCACTTTTCGCCTTTTTTCAAAAACGCGAAAAAGTGGCGAAAAGCGAACCTTCCAAGAGCGATGACTACCTGTATGTGAATTCTATTAACGGATTTATTTAGAAATGAAACCAGAAAACTTATTTCAGTGGAAGAGTCCATTGTTTGAAATGGTGGGTAGGAGATATTTTATCAGAAAACTGGTTTCCTATAAGTGGTAGAGTCTACTGTTTAAAATGGTGGGTAGGGGATATTTTTATCAGCAAACTTGTTACCTTTAAATGGAAGAGTCCATTGTTTAAAATGGTGGGATGGGGATATTTTTATCAGCAAACTTGTTACCTTTAAGTGGAAAAGTCCATCGTTACGGACAGAGAACCAAGAAAATCACATCGTTCATTATATAACTAGAAGATAGATAAACACACAAAGCAATTTCAAACATAGTCATTCATAAATGAAAACTTTATACAGCAGCTTAGGCGATATGCAAATATAATAAAAATTGTAATATCTTTGAAAGTCAAATATTTATAGTTATAGTTATTTTTGAAGAATCAGATGGAAAAAAGTGATGAAGACTTTTGCTCAACAAACATTTTAATATCAATGATAATTTGGAGAAGACCTAACTAATGTTGAGAAAAAAGACAAGGATAAAAAGATGCGAATGAAACCTTTCTTAAAAACAATCTGACAACATTTAGTCACTTGAGTAAAGAACTGGCAATGTGTCGAAGTCACCCGCGACATTCGATATTTTTTACGACGCGTTGTTCTTCACGAGTAAAAGCAAGAACCTTACTGCTATTGGCATCGCACTAGAACTAAATAAGTAGCAATTTTAGCGACGTATACACGTGGAAAACCTCATTTCTTATTAGTTACCAAAATCTCTAAATCTCTCTTACGCTCTAGTCGTTTGTTAGCTTTGATATTTAATTCAAAATAGCGAGCTAGCCAAGTTTGTATGAGACTAGCAAGAACGTTCGTTTGTTTGCCTGCTTGTTTTTGTTGGTTAGTGTATGGTTTCTTTGCTTTCTTGTGTTTTTTTGAATTCTCTCACTGGGATTTTTTTGCCTTTGATGTAGTTTAACCGGCCAATGGAATTAGCGTTAAAGTTTCAGTACTTCGTTGTGGCTGAAAATAGGAGGAATCGTATGGGTTGCTTTCATCTCTGGCCTCAAACGCCATATTTACAGCAGTGTTACTCTCTACTTGACTGCGCTGTTCTCTACGTCGATATCCGGTTGTGAGACAGACACTTTGTGTGCTAGATGGACTGGGAAGATTATTTCCAAGATTAAAGTCTGATATCTTATTTGAAAAGAAAGAGACATAAGAGGTTCGTTTTACTCGACTCTAATAACTGGACTCAGATTTGCACAAGGCTTCGCAGGTGTGGAAATGTAAATAGCAATGAAGTTGAGAATTCATAGAAGGTATGAAAGCAAAGGGGGAAATGCACAAAAGTAATTGCAAAATGGCCTGGCGAACTTATGCACTAACATTTTGCAGTAAAAGTCACACGACAATAGCGCAATACTGAAATATTACCTTTTAAAATGTTCAATTCACAGTTCAAAATGCTTGATAATCTCTGAGGGAAATGTCAGGTGAATATGGCGGATGCTGCAATATATATCCAAATTCTATAAGCTTAGACACAGTCAGCTGAGAGATGTCATGTAGCATTTCATTCAGTTTATGGGGCATCTATTTTTCTAACGTTTTAACCTTTCCTATAGCCTCGACAAGGCGTGATATGGTCGCTGTTGAAGTCATGAAGGCTCTAAAACGTGCTCGAACCATTGTTCACCGGTCGTTGGCCGCTGCTGTCGATACTTCCTCATCATTAAGAACAGGTTTGGGTATCCTTGGAGTTCATTATTGGTATCCATTTTTCTAGACATAAACCTAAGCATAAGCACGCATACACATACACTTACACTTATTAGGTTGTTATACATAAATAGAGAATAATGCTAAAAGTAAAAGATTTACTAATGTAATTACATTTTTTGCAGATTCAATGTGAATAGGGGTATAATTTATTATTATAGAGCCCTTAATAGCAATGGCGTCTACCTAAAAAGTTAGACTTATTTTCAAGTACGATTTCAAATTAGGACCTAATGCTACTCAAGCTGCTGACAACGTCAACGAAGCATTTAGAGTGAACAATGCTACAGTACGAACTGTTCAGCGCTGGTTCAATAGGTTTAGGTCTAGAAAAATGGATACCGATAATGAACCTCAAGGGATACCCAAATCTGTTCTTAATGATGAAGAATTATCGACAACAGTGGCCAACAACCGACGATCAATATCCATATCACGCCATGACCATATCACGCCATGTCGAGGCTATAGGAAAGGTTAAAATGACAATGCCATACCCCGCACCTTTCGCTGACCGTATCTAAACTTAGAGAATTTGGATATGTCTTGCAGCATCCTCCATATTCACCTGACATTTCTGACTATCATCTTTTCAAGCATTTTGAACTTCATATCCGTAATAAAAGGTTCAATAATAGGGAAGTCATAATTCGTGCTTTTACTGAATTTGTAACCACTAAATCTAAATAATTTTATAGATGCCGCATATTATCATTAGAAGATCGTTTGGGAAATGTTATTGCTTCAAATGAGTTCGTTATTTGTTGTTTATATCATCCTTAACCTAACTATTAAAAAAACGACATTTCATATGTAACAACCTAATATATATTGTCAATATAGATTATATATATATAATGCATATATTCAAGTTGATAATATTATAGAAATTCTTCAGCAGCCAACTAAGATGCTTGGGATTTAGAGATGTTGTGCATTTTGAACTGCTATGACCCTGTTAAAGTGCTATAGTACTATGAGGAGGCAACCTATCTGTAAAGTTTTTAAGTGGGAAGCTGTTTCTGGGTGTTTCATATTAGGATATTATGTGATATGCTTGTGTTAAACTAAAAGCCGGTGGGTTTTGCCGCTTATTTCGTCCTCTGATTGACAGCCACGGCAGTTCAGAGAGGACTGGACCACACCCGTTGTAAATGAGAGAGTCGGAAAGTTGGAGAGACAAAAATAAAGAGCAAGCATTAGAGAAATAAGGAGCAGTAACAGAGTGCAAAAGGGTAGAAGAATATGAGGAAATAAAGAAGTTCAAGAGAGTAAAGTTGTGTCTTTTTATGTGTTTTATTACTGCTGCAATTTAAAGAGAGTGGGGTAGAGATATGGAAAAGGAAAATAGAAAGAGCAGAGGCAGATATTGTGTGTGTGTGTATGTGTGTGTATGTGTGTGTGCGTGCGTGTGTACGCGTGCAAGCACAAAAACAAATAAGAAATGGAAAGCGACGGAGAGATGAACTGATATGATGGAAGAGCACCTGGGAATGATTAGTGTTTATGGTTGAATGGTTACTATACAATAATCCAATATTCTCATTCGACGCGGCACTTTTTCATTGGGCAGAAGTTCCACTTGGATTAGGAGTGGAACTGGAGAAGCTGCCATATAAAGACATGAATGTAGTCAATTTTTATGTTAATTAAGACAGTAGACATGATCTTTGAAATTAAAATGTGGTTAGCACTGCTAAGATGATTTATTTATTAATTAACGAATTTCCATGATACTTATCTCTTTTGTTAATCTATTTTACGCCATATCATATTTTCAAATGAGCAATCATATTGTACAGGTTTAAAACATTCAAAATTAATGGGAATTTTCATCTGTTTTTAATATGTATTCAACATGTTTAATTTATAGAACTTACACCTAACAAAAATATTAAATTATCAAAACTAGCTGGAACCCAGCCCTACGGGCGAGATTTTTCAGCTAATTCCTGCGGATGGCCTAATACGATTTAAAAACTATTTTAGGGATACCTTCATTCAATACCCCTAGCTACAAAGCACCGTTTCGGCTACTTAGAGGTCACACACAGATAAACGGAACCAGACTTTTAGTATTAGATAGATAGATAGATGGGAATCATATCATTATTATTGGAGTAAGCGCAAACACAGACCCCACACTATTATTTATTTTGGAATTTTCAAAAACTAACTTGTTAAAAACGTACCTGGGTCCCATACACACAGAACATTTCCTGAGAATATATTGTGTAGTTCCTGAGTTACGCTGTCACATACAGACGGATATTTGGTGAATTATAGTAAGAGTGGAAATAATTTGTGTGCTTATCGACATTTACATTTGTTTCATGTGGCAGAAGATACAATGAGAAGGTTGGAGGTTTGGGAGATTGACTCAGCGCAATCTAGGTTAGGGCCTGTCTGACTCGCTTTGTACCTGGGCTTGAACACTGATCACTGACACCTGTGGAAAATTCGTA
The DNA here is from genome assembly GCA_006491835.1 of Architeuthis dux. Taxonomy (NCBI): domain Eukaryota; kingdom Metazoa; phylum Mollusca; class Cephalopoda; order Oegopsida; family Architeuthidae; genus Architeuthis; species Architeuthis dux. The sequence goes on from VCCN01000986.1 coordinate 13,434,840, forward strand.
CCTATTTAAGCCACTAGGCAGATCGAAACATTCATGTTTATAAAGTTGCAATTCAACAAGATTATAAAGAATCAAATTAAATACAGCGTCATATTTTGGGGAAACGCAAAAAGTTCAGCTCACCCAACAAGTTTAGAATCTGGTTAAATAGTTAACTACAATACTCGTCCAACACGAACAACGAGAAGTAATGTACTTATAGACAGTGGTGCAGTGCTGTGGAACGCGTGGGAACTGTGTTCCTTTACGTTTTTGGGAGGAGAACAGCGTTCCCTCACTATCTATATACTACTAAAATTCACAATTTTAACAATTTACTGATAAGAAAAATTAGCCAATGTATGTCCAAATACTCGTCCCATATGGCCTCAAAACATCTCTGAGACTGGTTAAATTTCAAAAGTTTTATCGGAGAGGGTAAGGGTGGGAGTTAGAGATCTGACCAAGAGCAGCCAGCCCTGCTATCTCTCATTTCATTTCCCAGCACTACATCATTGCGTATAGGTGCATGCATACATGCATACATGCATACTTACTAACTTACTAACATTATATATATACAGGTATTCCACGCTTTACGCCACTTTTTTGCTTTTACGAAAAAATCGAAAAGCAAAAATAGTGTTTATTTTCAAGCGAGCCGTTTTAGAGGCAGTGTACACACTCTTCCTCTCTGTACTACACCCCAGTCCTCGACAACTCTTCCCATATAAATTAATGGTAATTGCTTCTTCGCTTTACGCTATTTTGGCTTACGTAAGATTTTTATAATAACGCTTTACTTTCGGATAGCGGGGGAAACCTACATATATATATATAGAACTCTGTACTTAATTTTACTTTCGAACTTAATGTCAACAATAGAATCCCTTTTCTCGATGTACTCGTTGATGCCAACCATCAAACCTTCACAACCTCCCCATATAAAAAACCCACCAGCAAACGTGTCATCTCAATTTCAAAAGTGAATGCCCGCACCGGTAGAAAATCGCTGTTATCAAGCACTTTATCCAGGGTGCACAACTCATCTCTTCTTCCCACACAATATTCCTTAAAG
>VCCN01000986.1:13440174-13456810 GCA_006491835.1 Architeuthis dux
ATATATATATATGTGTGTGTGGGCATGTGTGTAGTAAATATCATTTTCGATAATGAATGCACAGCTGTATCTATTCTTAATGTTTTTGTCCAGTAATTTATTTTATAAATATTTCCGACACTGGAAAGAAATAGGCAAATATTTTCAAGATCATTGCAGATGATTCAACTTAAAGCTTTTTTAAGCTTTAACTTGAACCAAGTTGGTTTCGGTTCCCCATATCCCATTCTTTGTCCTACGTACCAGAGTCATAAGAGGATCGCACGTTTTTAACCCTATAAACCTGATAACAGTGAATATACGCTGTCATTAACATCATTTATGATAAAACATGAAGATGGAGGTGCGAGTGGCGTAGCAGTTAACGGCATGGACAATGGAGTCGGCGAGCCGAGTTCAAACTCCGGTCGAGGCTGTTTAAGTTCCCTTTGCACTAATGCCCTTGGGAAAGGCATGGCTCCATCTCTCCCCGAAGCTATGGGTAAAATAGCAGGGCAGACGAGGCTCTCATTCCAAACTAGGGAGTAGCTTTCCCTTAAGGCGGTTGGATGCCAACTTTGACATCTTTCCGGCAGCTTCTGCATCCAACCTGATGCCAAACATCGCGCTCTGCTTTATTTTGGAGTACATCAGCGAGGACGAGAGGGGTATTCTGTCAACTGGGCATCCCAATATCTGCATACGCCTCGCCCAGGTTCGTGCCCTGGAGAGGTCACTTCAGTGTTGTTCCATTATCTATCGAGACAGAAGGAGGCCTTCTTTTTCTGAAGGTACACACAGGAATACACAAAATGCATTCGTAGATTTTGAGATTATAATACTAATTAATTTTACGATGTCCAATACTGCAAATGTTTCGGTTTTCAGTGTCTGAAATTGTAAAAAAGTCCCAATCAACATATTTATGTCTTATTTGTTTAAATATTTCATTTCGGGGGTTTTCTTATTTTCTAATAGCCCATCTCGTTTTTCTTGACATGTTGTAAATCTCTATTATCGGGTTTTCTGATGTTTTTAAGAATCTTTTCTCCGTGTATCACATGATGCAACAATTGATATTGAGTCACAGACAAAAATAATGAACAAATGAAATAAAATTCAAACCTTCTGGATTATATTACAGGATGGCCTGATAAAAGATGGGGGAAAAGCTGGAAAATTACCATTGGAGTATTAATTTACGATCTGCTACAGCAAACAAAATACTTGCTATGTAAACATGAATAAAATATTACTTTAGGATTTCATAATTATTTCATATTTCATACTTAGATATACAGTGAGTGCAAAAAGTATCCGATACATTTCAAAAAGTTCATTTTAATATCTTTATACACCTTCAACATTGACAGAATTCGCATCAAAGATTTCTGATTTTTGTAAATAACTTTTCAATGTTCAATCTTGTTTCAATATTTTTCTGACTTGTATTTTAAAATTTTTGGTCCAAATTCTGTCAACTTTTTGAAATGCATCGGATAATTTTGCACTCACTGTATTTATGTGTATGTCTGTGTTTGTTTGTGTGCGTATGTATGAGTGTATATGTGTATGTAGCGTTCAAATTAAAGATTTTTATTTATTTACTAGAAATAACAGCATACACATATCTCTACATGAGTGATATTCTTCTAACCTCGAATGAAAGTCAGAGGAAGTGAAAGCAGGTCTTATGGCTACATCCAAATTATTTGAATATACGAAAGTGGAAGTTTCCATCGTTATTGACACTCCAATTTCTATCATATGAAGCAATCATGCACAAATTGAATCTTTGCACATTTTACAACTCCTATACTTACTTTGCATAGGTTTTTGTGTTTTCATTCTCATTGGGAATGAGTGGGTACGGGAAGACTCTGGAGCGACCCGGAAAATAAAACCCAGACCCAGGGGTGTCCGTTGTGGGGGGCGGGTGGAAAGGGCATTTGCAACCCCCTGGACCAGGCCTGCTTACCGAGGGCGAGAGGTTTCGAAAGTTGGAACCTTGTAGAGGCCGGGTCTCAAGGGGACACATGAACAGTGACAACTTATGGTGAATCACAGCTTAAGAACTCCCTAGTCCATCTCCTGAAACCCGACATCTGGATATATCCTTTTGCCCCCCCCCCCGCGAATATATCCTTATCCCCACCCCCCTGGAAAAGTGGCAGCGGACGCCCATGCTGAGGCCTCTTAATCTTTAAATCAATGCTCTACTCTGTTACTGCAAAGGCATACTAGTGTTATATGGTTATTGAAATAATGTTACAACATTATACCCTTAACGCAACACTATGAATGATTAACGTGATGAAAATGAATGTTCAAGAACAGCTCTACAAAAAAGATTAGCTTGCTGTCAAAGGAAGAAATTGTAGCATGATTTAATTCCAACATGTGCTTCATTAAAAAAAAGGAAAGAAGAGCCTTTTACTCACTGTTTTCTCCCACTTAACTATCCTCTCTCGTGTTCTTTATACGTTGGTTATTTTTTCAATCATGGTTAAGTGAGTTCATTGCGTTTCCAACACATTAAACAAATACTTAATTCTCCTCCTTTAAAAACATATATAAAACATATGCGTATTATGCACACAGTATTCAATAATTCTTCAATATAAGGACCTAGTAATTTATGAATATCCTTTGATGTTTATTAGTATACTGTATTCAAGTCCAAGCCATACTATACATGCACCATTTCGCTAAGGTTGACTTCAAAGTTGTTTATTTTTTCGCATTGAGAAGAGACGTGTATATATAAGTGACACTGCATTGGGAAACTCAGTAGGACATAAATTACATTGGGAATGCGGATAGAAGCAACCGTACTGATTAACATTAGGTATTTTATATGTTTATCAATCAATCTCTTAAAGAAAGGAGACTTTCTGGTTGTCCCAAATCACGGAAATTCAGAATTGGATAACACATCTCACCATTTGAAGAGTCACTTTACTGTTGAATAATTCTTTTGATATTTTATGGAAAATTGAACTTGCCATAGATATTCACTCCAAGCTTTGGAATCGATCTATCATTAATTTACACTTTAACGTTATTTATATACATGCTCTTGAATATTATTATTTTTCATTAATAATTAAAGATATTTAATATTTGCTGCTACAGGAAATTGATATCACTGGTTAAGTACGGTATAATCTTTGAACGCCTAATAATTGTAATTCAGTACGTTTTTTTAATAAGACTGTCAACGAGCCTGATACACAATGCCATCATTCTAATTGACCAATGGTAAAGTAAAAAGAACTGTCAACAGACTGCTTAGGATTTATATCTAAGCATTATTGAGACAATTTCATTTTTTAGGTTATTTTTTAAAATGTTTCTCTTATTTTCATTGAATACATGACGTACTATGCAAACACAATATTTATTGGTCAATACAGTTACTAAAACGGCAAATTAATGAAATTTGTTATTGACTAGCAGATTACTGTTTATCTTAGCTTACCTTGTAAAGTTCTTTTATCATGCAGCTTACGTTCGAGACTTCGGACATGCATGTTCAGATGTCAGTGGTCAACTGTCATAAGTGTAACATTCTGTTATAAATAGCTATTGTTTACTGAGAATTTTCTATCGAAATGCTTTAATATTTGAGCTATTCTCATCCCGCCTCTCCATAATACATATGGGACACTGCTTGCCAGACGTGAGTGGTTTACTCTCAACAGAGTGAGAACGGGAGTTTGTAAGACAAGATACAATATGGTCATATGGGGTTTAAAGACCAGTGAACCCAGTGTGTGTGATGAAAGTGTGCAAAACATTGAATACGTTTTGCGAAACTGCCCACTCTCATCTTATTTAGCTAACACTGACCAGCTAAACAACAACACTATACATTTTCCTGAGCAAATTAAAAAGTAAAGCTAGAAAATTAAAAAATACGGCAAGCAAATTTTAAAATACGACAACCAAATTAAAAACTACGACAATCAAAGTAAAAAATAACGCAACCAAATATTAAAAAATACACCATGCAAATTAAAAAATACGCCAAGCAAATTGAAAAGACAAACGAACTGAATTCATGGCGTGGATTTTTAATTTGCTTGGCGTATTTAAAAATTTCGTTGCCGTATTTTTAAAATTGTTTGTTTTACTTTTTAATTTGCTCGGGAAATGGTTTTAGAGTGGCTGGCTGTTTGTCGCGACAAGCTATGATGATGATCCATAATACGAAATCGATAGTTCTTTCTTTAATCAGATGTGAATTTCTGTTATTAATGAAATTTGCAAAACGTTAGATTTAATTTATACAGATTGATGCGGCACCAGCCTGTCAAGACTGAGTCGTGTGCCCTATTGTATAAATAAAGGTAGAATGTAAAACACGACTAACAAATTTGGCCTTACACAATGATGTATTCTACAACGTATTCTCCTGCTTCATACATAATATTTTTATCATGAAATCTATGCTTTCCATATAGAATACACCTTTGCTATACAAGCTATTTATTTATTGTTTTCTTTTTTATTCCTGTTAATCTAAGCTTAATTGGATCTTATTAATTCCTTTTCTGTTTGATGTCAAAGTACGAAGTCACCAAATTAGTCTCTAGGAATATACAGGGTGTCTCAAAAGTGACTGTACATTGGACATTGGACAGAAATCTGGGAGAAAAAGAAGTAACTTTTTTTCTCCCAGATTTCTGTCCAATCTCAGTGAAATTTATATCAATCGATAGATAAATGTCATAAATTCTTTGACGCTGGCTCGGCTTAAGTGCTATGAAGAAGTTGGCTCACATGTAGAAGAGTCTACCAGATAAGTATTTTTTATTTGAAAATTTGAATAACACAATTCTCAAACATTCTAATTCATGTGTACCAATTTTCAAAAGTTTTCGTCTGTTTATTTGGTATAGTGACTTGAGACACCCTGTAATATGTAATACTAGTTAATCTCCGTGAAATCTCTTAAGTGTAAAATTCTGTTATAAATACAGACAGTACACTGTTCATTATTATGGAAGAATCACATTTTTTAGAATATCTAGTTCAGATATTTAATCACAAAATGGGTTTAGGTTATTCGTGTGTTCACACATTTATAGGTATCTATGTATCTATCTATCTAGCCGCACTTCGCCCAGCCCTAACCGTTCATAGTAGAAACTTGAAATTATGTACACACACACCCCTCAATAAGTAGGGAAAATGCGCTTTTTGTTTTTTGAAAATTCACCTCCAATATAAGGTTTTGAGTGAGGTGTTCAATTTTCAATGTAAACTTATGCTAAATTGGCCACTGGTTTGTGCCCGCTTGTTTTTTGAAAATTCAGACACTTTTTAGTGATCACAGCCCAACTTTTTAATTGATCACCCCCACCACAGCATATATGGGTGGCGGTGATTCACAATTTCCCTTGGAATGCTAGTTGTTTCATATTTCTAGTGATTATTTACATATTATGAACTGACTGTTTGTGGATCTTATTATCTACCAACTTTAAAAACTATAATTTCCACAAAGCATCGTTTCTTCCCAAGCTGTTGGAGTAATAAAAACAAACAAAACAAAAAGAACTCGACTATACAATACAGCCAAGCGTCAACTTGCGCCCGGGTTACGTTCTGGTGGTATGGATGCAAATCGACCTGGTCCAAAGTCAAGTATTATAGGGTAAAGTGAAATATACGCACTGCACAGCATAAGATACCATGAAACATACGTATTTACCCAAATCTCTATATTGTACATACATCTAACTTGCCTTTCCGGAGAGAAGGAACAAATGTCATCCATTATGTTGCTTGCACTTAGTGATTAGCTCAAACCAGAAAGGTGTCTGCTCTTTTACCTTCTCCTTCTCGCCTTCCCTATCTGGAGTACTTGAAATAAACATAGCGTATACACCGCCTCCTCTGTAGCAAGCTTTACGAAATTGTAATCATTCACAGTTGAGCCCTAGAACTGCAATGACTGAAATTCCCGTCGTCATCCACAGTTAAGGGGTTTTGAGCTCTTATGTTGATGTATCTGCGATCAGACGTAATTCGACGAATGACTGTATTGAAAAACAAAGGTTATTTACTCTTTATAAATATAGACTTTAGGCACTGGCTCATGAAATGGAAATACTGGGTATAAACAGGGGGGGGGGGGTCCGGATATATTTTCAGATGATATTTCTGATTGATAGAAATTGAATTACTTTTACGTAGGTACATAAATACGTCTGCAGCAGAATGACGAAAAACAGCATTTATTTCAAACAACAAATATTTTTTCCTTGTCGATGCACTTAACTCTACACTACACTCTACATAGATAGAACATTATACAGTGAAAAGTTCAAATCAAAATTCAGCTTTAACTACGTATTAGGATACGAACTTATTGATCCATTCTCGTATAGTTTGAAAAGAATACATATTGATTTAATTACAAATACAGTAGACTCCTGTTATTACGGCACCTTCGGTGATTTACGAGTGCCGTTATAATGAATGTGCCGTTATAACAGGTGGATATTATTCCAGGTGTATTATTATTGAGAAACTAAAAAGTACAGACAACAATGACTTTTTATTACCCTTTCACTTCAAGCGGAAGATAAAATAATGCACCGACATCTTCAAGTGTTGTTGCTGCAAACTAATCTTCGACAATAATCTTGCGAGAATATTGAAACAAACGTGTCATTACAACGCGCGTGTCATTAAACAGCCGTTAGAACGAGTGCCGTTAAAACGAGAGTTTACTGTAGTTAGTTCTTTAGCTTCTAGATGTGTGTTTTTTATTTGCTTTTCTCGCGTTTATTTATTCTTTTTTTGCATCGACCTGATTTGTTAAAGCAATAGAAAGATTCATTTGTAAAAAGTTATTATTTACTCACCTAAGTAAAGAAAAATTCAATCTTAAACTTGACAAAATATGAAAATGTTTAACATTCTTATTACAGCAGCTTTAATTAACCCAATAACTGCGGATGACGGAAATCTCCGTCATTGTAGTTCTATGGCTAACTCAATAAAACGTTCGTGTTATTTTGATTGATTGCAACTCTAAGTTCTATCTGTGAGTCAGGACTTTTATCTTACAACGGATTCCGTGCAATGAATAACTCGCACTGCATTATCTTGCAATGGACAAGGGCTTATTTATATCTAGCAATGGATAACTTTCACTTGCCATCTCTCACAGGTAATGGGTTAATAATTTTCTCATTTCATTTACTAGAAGAGTTAGAAAATTGTGTCGAAAGATCCTCCAATATTACAGAAGTCAAGTACTTTAAAATCCGTAAATCCCACTGGCATTAGTATCCACTTTCACACCAGATACTCTAACCTTTCTCCTAAAGAAAATTTTGTTTTCACCTAATTTCTAACTCGTGTAACTGCTGCATGCTTTTATCCAATTAGCTCTCACGACAAATTCTAGTAAATATGCATTTTAAGTTAAAAAGACTTTACAAACATTTAAAAAAAAGTATTTCAACTAGTTTTTCTCAATTAAAATCAGAGTTAATGTTTGATGGGCGCCTCATTAATCTTACAGATCAATTACTACTGGAGAGAGTTCGATCTTCACTGGGAGCCCTAACCTGTGACCTTGTGCCAGACCAAGTTAAGTGTAGTAAATATTGATGATAACCGAATAATCCCAACTGAGTGCTTACCGTAGCGTGATGGTTAGCAAGTTTGTCTCGAGGACCAATTCGTTAATGAAGTGAATTCGATTCTCACAGTAGCCTTGTGCCAGAATAAGCTAAGCCTAGTGAATAGCACCGTGCAACATGATTTTTGTTCCGGGGGTGTGATTGTTATTTTTTAATTGTTAATGTGTATAAAGTATAGAAAATGGCTATTATTCGTTTCAAAGTTTGTTTTTGTAACCAGGACAGTGATATTTCGAAATTTACCTATTTCCAATTGTACAATGGGCGAATTGGCATATTTCTATTTACATTTAAAAAATCACATTTTCTCAGAAAAACAACAACATATGAATCTAAATTAACATGTATTTATACTAATGTTAAACAAAAGTGATCACAAAATATTTAGAAAAGAGTAGATTTTCGAGATTTTTCACGAACCAGACGCCAAAATATAATTTCCCATCATGTTCTCATTATATGTTTATTGGTAGCAGAATTCAAAGTCCAGTATATCCTGGTGAAAGTGCTCGCCTTGCTTCTTCGAATACGCTCCCATGTTCTTGAATTTATCAAGATAAGTGTCAAGGATATGGACTGACCGTAGTTCTTCACCATAGTCTCAACCGGCTCTACACAGTTTTCGGCCTTGTGATTGCCCTGAAAGCCCCGAACTACTGTGACAAAGCTGTACCAACCTGCTTTCACCTTCCTAGTGAGCTTCTTGGGGAATTCCTTGCACTCCAGGATCTTCTTTATCTGTGGTCTGACAATGACACCGGCTTTGACCTTTTCCTCAGAGAGTACACCGTGGCGGCATCTGCTAAAATGTGCCAGACTTGCAAGGCATATTTCAACATGTCTATCCTATCCAAATTCTAGGCACCTTATTTCACCTGCAATATAAAAGTGTCCAGACCTTGCCAGATGCTTTGAAATATGATGAGTACGTCTGGGAGGTCATCAGAGACTTCATAATGATGACTTTCCTGATAGGTCTCCAATGTGGTTTTACCGTTTCCCTGTTACCTTTGCATTTGGGACAGCACTACCAAAAAGGCGGGACTGGCCACAGCTGCCCGAATTCTGTATGGGAATCCACAAGGTTACGTGGGAGCCCCTGGTTGACCGCCGAAAGGTGTTGATGCCACCACTATACATAAAATTAGGACTTATGAAACAATTTGTCATAGTTCTACATAAGGAGTTTGCAGCCTTCAAGTGCCTTCGCAAGGCTGTCTGAAGAAAAATAGGTAAATTACAAAATATCAATGTTCTGATCGCAAAAGCAAAGTTTGAAGGGAATAATAGCCATTTTCTATACCTTTTAGACACAATCAGTCAGAAAATAACACTTATTACCCAGGAACAAAGACAGAGTAAAACAAAGAGTAAATTTGTGAAATGTACTCTATTCTTATAAGAACATTTTATAACATTTTAGTTAATTTCTTCTAACAGTCTAACATGAATATTGTGGATTTTTCTATGATATTGTATTTTGATATATCCACCATTTTCGTGTGACAAATCTCTGCAACAGCAATCTCTCATCGACTACATCTCGATTCTTACTCGAATCATGTTTAATTTAAACAAGTATAACATTATACTATTTAATACCCATGACAAATACATGGATATATTTTAATTCCCACAAGATGATTTTTTAAAGAAAAGAAACAACTGGATTTGTTCCAAAAGGAGAGTCCATTCTTTTTCAAATGATGTGTAAGATATATTTTTTATCGTCAAAATTCTTACGGACAGAGAAACAGTAGTCACACTATTAATTATATAAGTAGGTCTGTTTTAACATACTCCATAACATTTACTTGTATTAAGCTTATATGGAGTCTCGAAGACTGTGGAAACCATGAAAAACCTGGTTTGTAAAATCTTGTTGGCTGTTCACCATATGATTTTAATGAATTTATCAAGGAGAATAGACAGGCATGAAAATACAGTTGTTTCGATTTCTGATGGAGATATTTGATTTTGGCGCTGGATGTATCCGGAATGAATTCTTTAATAGTCTTTTTCTGTGGGAGTCCCCACTCGAATCTCTTAAAAGTAACTTCTATTTAAAAGATGATTAGTGAATTGTAAACAATTGAATAATCAAATTACTCATAATAATAAAAAATGCCAATGAAAAGCTTTTAAAATATTTAAAAGTTCTTCGGTGGTCTACAGTTCATGTGGAAACGTTGGAGTGATTGACATCAATCCGCCGTCTTAGCGGTATTTGACCGTCAAGCTGCAACTACTCCTCCTTCTACATAGACGCAACAAAGATGTGTATACACGTTTATTTTCAAGCAAGTCGACCTGTGATCATCGGATTTCAAAGCTTTTACTCTTTCATGCATCACATTTATCTGTTATCCTCTTTTGTAGGATATCCAAACAGGCTCCACTGAAAACATAAAGCAATTCATCCTTTGTAGAAACGTTTCTGGATCTAAAATGGCTCATACATGTTCAATAGGATTTATTTCATCAGACTGACTTTACTATGCGAGCCGCTGAATTCCTTTTTAGAGATGCCATTCTTGAATATTTTTTGCTCTGATGCATCTATGAAAAGGTACTGTTTTTCTTAGAAATATCCATGAATATTGCAAAAGATCCCTTCTGCAGAATTGATATGTATTTTTCTGAATTTTGTTTTAACTGCTTGCAGCCCATTCTTGAAGAGGGCAGATTTCCAGTGTGGAGAGCAATTTGGGGAGGGGGTAGTCATTCAAAACTCCTGGTGTGTGTGGGGAATATTAATTCAGAAAAATACATTCTCCAGGAGGGACTTCTCTCAATATTCATGAATTTCCTTTTCTGTATAGCATATACAGAAAAAGAGATTCAAGAATGGCAACTTTAAAAAGAAATTAACCGACTTTCATAGCAAAATCAAACAGCTGATATAAATCCTATTGAACATGCCTGTGCTATTTTGGATCGTGAAATAGGGATCGGGAAACACAGTGGTTTTATTTCCTTCATTGATGAATTGTCCAGAAATTCATCTACAAACGAAGACTTGCTTCATACTCTCAGTGCAGCTTGGTCGGATATACTACAAGACAAGATAGCAGATCTGATAAATTCGATGCCTTAAAAAGTGAAAGTTTTAAAATCATGAAATCGTTTAGACCATTGAATAGTCACTTTACTTTTGTCATGTCTATGTGTAGTTATCATTCTTTACATTCCTTTTGTTTCAATTCCTTTCATGTTCTATTTACTTTAGTACATTTACATTTGAAATATTTTGATAGAACCTTTAAATATCAACACATCTTAAACTTCATTGTGCGCAATTATCTTTATCTTAACAATTACACACAGAGACGTATAGGCTTTGTTCTAATTGAGGCTTTTCTCTGAAAATCATACTTTAAAACTTGAAAATTAAGGCGACAAAATATCTGCAAATTTTCATCGATTATCTTCACTCGACGTTTAATTTCATCACAACACATAAATTGCAAGTTGTAAATAACAGAAAAACGTTAGAAAATAACTATTTTTCATTCGTAAGTAAACAGTATTCGAGACAAATCTCCAGTGGTGTAGTGCTAAAAAAGAAGTGTTGGAACGCAAGGCTGCCTACTCTCGGGGAGTGGGTTTAAAGCCCTCCACCGAGTAAATTCTTGAAATTTAACCAATTTTAAAAGCTTTTTGAGGCCATATGGGGTGACGTATACTGGCTGATTTCTCTTATCAGTGTTCAAATAGATAATTTTAGTAGTTTATATCGATAGTGAGGGAACGCCGTTCCCTCTCACCCCAACAGTAAGGGAACGCCGTTCGCACGCGTTCCCACAGCACTACACCACTGGTAACTACCAAAGTCTTGTAGCAGATTTGCTAAGGCGTAAAAATCATTTGATTCCAAGTTTGAGTGGTAGTCTAGACAACGGAACATATAACTTGTCTAACAGGTGCATACGAGGAACAGTTCATAGCCAATGGTTTACCAACCCTCGTCCAGTTAGAGTTTCAGTCGAAAATCAAAACGTGAAAGATCAAAAGGCGAAATGAAGAAAGGTTGTTGAAAATAAATTTGACTAAATTTATATTGTGAAAAATCATCATCATCATCATCATCATCATCATCATCATCATCATCATCATCATCATCATTTTTTTATCGTCCGTCGTTGGACATAGACCTTCCCCAAGATTCGCCAGACCTCTCTATCATGGGAGTCGCGGAACCAATACTTTCTGAACTTGTATTGTTCATCACGCCATCTTATTTTTTGCCGGTCACAGTTTTGCATATAATCTCTGGGGTTCCACGTTGTGAGTCGTGATGTCCAGCGGTTGTCTGGCATTCTTGCAACATGACCAGCCCATTGCCATTTGAGTTTTCTAATGGACTCTATAATATCTCTAACTGTTCTTTTCTCTAATATACTGTGCTGTCTTGTGATCTCTCCATGTGATGTTGAGCATGATTCTTTCCTGTGCACGTTGCACGGTTCTCAGTTTGAGGGTCAATCTTTTGGTTAGGTTCCATGTTTCAGCTCCATAAGTGACTATCGGGAGGATGCGTTGGTTGTATACCCTTCCTTTTAGGACTAATGGAATTTTAGTGTTCTTGAATGTTGAGCTTGCTCTTTCGACGGCTTGCCAAGCTAAAGTGATTCTTCGCCTGATTTCTTCTTCTTTTGATGATTTCATGGAGATTCGTTGTCTTAGGTAGATGTAGAGGTCTACTTTCTTTAGCTCTGCGTTTTCAGTTTCGATCGTTGTGTGTTTGTCCTCAACATGTTTGTTGTACATGACCTTTGTTTTACTAAGTTCGTGTGAAGACCAACATTTTTGCTTTCTTGATTCAGTTCGTCTAGCATTATTTGAAGGTCATGAAGGTTCTCAGTAAAAAGGACGATGTCGTCTGCAAATCTTAGGTTACTTATGTCTATTTTGATTCCTTTATTTGCCCAGTCTAAGTTTCGGTCGATCATCTCGAGGAAGGCTGTGAAGAATTTGGGTGAGCTGGTATCGCCTTGTCATACCCCTTTTTCGTTCTGGAAGGGCACTGAGTCTTCATGTAGCCTGATAAGGGAATTGCTGTGTCGGTAGATATATGACATATACGGGGTCTACGCCTTGTGGTATGATAACATCAATGACCTCCACTGAGTCGAAGCCCTTCGTTAAGTCAACAAATGCTACAGCTTCTCTTCTCTTTCAGTTGGTTTACTGAATGGAGATGGTCAATGGACGAGTAGCTTCCTTTGAAGCCAGCCTGTTCCCATGGTTGGTTTTCATCTATCATTTTTGTGATTTGGTTGGTGATCACTTTGATAAAAGGTTTGTAGAGTTGAGTAGGCTTATTGGCCTGTAGTTGTTTAGATCTTTCAGGTTCCCTTTTATTATATAACGGCATTATTATTGCAGTGTTCCAAACTTCTGAGACCTTACTTTGTTTGAGGTATGAGTCGAATAGATGAGCTAGTTTCCTAGTGATGACTTTACCAGCTTTTATGAGTAGGTCGATGTTGAGGTTATCTGGCCTAAGTGACTTTCCTTTTTTAACAAACAATTTTGAACTCCGATACCCGATAAAAAATATAGACCTAAGCCAACACAAAACACAAAATCTTGAGGTCGACTTATACGCCAAGTCGACTGGCACGCCGCAATTTACGGTATTAATAATCATTGGCAGGGTCGGCTTTATAGCAATTGAACCAATTGCACCCAATTGGGCATAGCGTCTAAGGGGGAGCCCCGCGCTAGGGTAATCTACTCTAGTCAAATATACACGACAACACATTGCAACACACACCTAACAGCGCATTGGAGGTTTTACAGAGAAGAGCAACGATTTTAATTTTATTCTGAATTCTTGAAAAGTCAGTAGTGTTTGTTTATACTGTACTTGAATTAAATAATATAGTAATTAATTATAGAATAGTAATTAATTATAGAATAGCGTAAAAATGTATTTCTCAGAAATCTTTAAGCGAACATTTTCATTGTTTTCCATTATACAATAGATATATAAAGTCTATAATAAACTTTATTTATATCTCTACGATTCTACTGACATTGGCAGTGAACCTGGGGTCCCACAAATATCTTTCTAATTGTGCCCCGCAGCTCCTACGACCGGTCCTGATAATTTTCCTCTTTAATTTTGTGTTCGAGTATCGTTGTTTTGATTAGTTACAAATCATATGAAAATATTTGCTAATATTTGAACATCGCTAATTATTTAAAAGTTATAACTTCAAGATTTACCTTCTCTTAGTATCGAATACTGTAAATTATCTTTTGCCAAAGAATACTTACTTTCAAATGTCAGAACGATTATTTTCCTATATTTATTTCCATATTATGAACAAGTAAAATAGTTATTAAAAAAAGATTCTAATATTATCTACACCGAGGGTTCTCAAACCTTTTATTCCAGCGTACCCCTTCGTCCTGTCCGGCTGTGTTTGCGTACTCCTTGTGAAGAATATAATGCAAAATGTATGGATACCATAGAACAGACAATAGGCATTTAGTATTTGTTAGTAATTTCATTTAATTTAATGTTAAATTTTAATGAGATGGATGAGCTTGGTTCTTTCAAACAAGTAACTCAGTTTTAGAGAGACACACGCGCATATCATTCTCAATCATGACATTTGTTATACATTTATGCTGACGAACCTTGTTCAAAACTCTCACCAGTTGCATATAGTCGGTTGTGATTACGTTTACGCTTTGAGAATCCGAACTGCCTTAATTTCCCTGAGTGTTTTTTTATTATTCTAATATCAGTATATTTTGTCAGGATAATCTTAATAAATGTAAACGGTTACAAATAACATATATTCAGAATTTAAGCAGACAGGATCCTGAATTCAATCTTGATTTCGCATAACTGTTGTATCTGTGTATGATTTACTCATGGCTACAAATGATAATGATACGCACGTGAATTCATTCCTATGCATTGTCGCTATTCCTCCAATCAGTAAAAAAAATGACACTATTTGTTTCTGTTTATTTTCCTTGATTTTATCTCTATCGTACATTTATGCAATTGAGAATTACGATTTACTAATGGAATATGGAGTATTGATAATTTCGCTTTTTTGGTTCCTTATTTCTATTTGAAAATTGGCGAAACAAAACACCTGTCAGCGCTTAAATAAATGATATCCAGTCTTTAGTTCTCCATATAAGTATTGATATACTGGATAATTTCATTCGGATATCCGTTGAAATGATCGAATCAGTTTGAATGAATTTTATCTGAAAGTATCAAATTCATTGCCAGCCGGTTATTTCATGTGCACAAATTATTTAGCAAAATCTTTTGGGGCTGATTCTTAAAAATAGGGGATGCGATATTTTAATTTGATCACAACAATGAAAAGTTGCCAGACATTAATGCAGAATTTAGTTATATAATACGCCACGTAATTGGTTATATTTCTTGTCAGTAAAATCTGTCAAGGGAGATAACTATTAAATGGTAATTATAGAGTAGTCTGCCTTATTTATTCTTTTTTTGCAAATGCTCAGTTTACCCGTTGTTGTCAATTAGCATTTACTATTTACGGGAGATACTCCCTTGAAAAATGTTACAGACAAAAAATATAGACATACACGTGGCGTATTATATAAGTAGATTTTTGTCGTTGACGTGTTAGCGGGGGGAGAAGAGATGGATGTATGTTTTTCCCAAGGGCATTAGTGCAAAGTGGACGCAAACTGTCTTAGCCGGAGTTTGAACTCGGTTAGCCGATCCCATTCTCTGTGCCGTTAACTGCTAGGCCACCTCAGACCTCCTTAACCACTACGTCACCTCGCACCCCCTTAACCGCTAGGTCACCTCAGACCTCCTTAACCACTAGGTCACCTCGCACCCCCTTAACCGCTAGGCCACCTCACACCTTCTTAACCGCTAGACCACCTCGCACCCCCTTAACCGCTAGGTCACCTCGCACCTTCATTTGTAAATTAAATAATGATAATGACATAACATTGCGTTTGAAAAAGATTTTAGCGACAGTTTTAGTTGAAATATTTCTTCTTCATCAATTACGTGACAATGGATGATTGGATTCAATGTCTAGAGCTCAAGGCTAAACGTAGATTAGCTCAGTTTACAGAACTGTGGCCCGTATTGAGTGCAAATCGTAAAACTGAAATTGGAAACGTCTTGCTTTCTTTGTTTAGGTAAAAGTAAAATTTCTCGCCAGCGCCAGTGGTCAGTGTTCAAGCCGAGGCAATGGCTACCAAGGAAAGCTACTAACTCACACCATTCAATGGAAGATTTCTCTCTATAAACTAGTTTGTAAGATGTACTATACCAATGAACTGTGAGTTTTCGGTCTTTATGTGGTTATAGTAAGATGTAGCAAATTAAAGTCCATCCAAGTTCACACGCCGTCAAAAATGACGGCAGTATTTAAATGCATTGTACTTGTATTTTTTCGTATTGTTTTTTTAGAGTGCTTGATATTGAAGGAATAGAGAGTTTATATAATTACCATTGTATGGATTTTTCCACGACAGACTTGTTTCTCGTCGTTGTTAAACGTTCATCAGGTGGAGACTGATTTTAATTGTTTTTTTCTTTGAGTATGCTGTTTTCTTTCTTTTCCGTTTTTTCCCCTCTTTTCTCTATATTTTTCTATTTAAAATTGTTTTTCATATCTATTTTCATTTCTGTTGCTCTGACACCTTACTTGTTTGCTGGGACATTGTGTTTGGCCTGGATGTTTTGTGTGGTATAAAATATTACTCTATGGGTGCACTGTAATCTGTGATTTTATAACTGTAATTTGTGAATTTAGTTTGTGTTTTTTCCCCTTTAAAGTTGTTTTTTTAATGATTTCTTTTAGTGTATATTTATTTTGGGGTTTGTATATTTGGCGTTATATCAGCAATTAAACAAAAATCTCGATGTGGTGTTATTTGTGATTTCTTAAGCCATGACTTACGAAAACTATGGCCTACGTGAAAGATGTTATACAAATAATTAAGCAACACAAATGGAG
>VCCN01000986.1:13468650-13479940 GCA_006491835.1 Architeuthis dux
TATTTGTTTGTATGTGCCTCTTTCACGCTAAATCTTAAAAGCCTATTGACCTATTATTTGGCATGAAGAATCAATAAACATCGACTTCTAGCATAGGCTAACCTTAGAGTTCAGTCGAGGTCCACCAGAAGTCATTCTTTGACCAATCTTTGATTCGAAACATTGTAAACAAAAGATTATTATACTAGAATTTACTCCAATAATTCTTCTTACGAATGGCACAAACTTTTGTTACAATAATATTGATTTTTATATAAGTCTGTGTCAATGAAACAATAGTACGTCCCGTACACAGGTACAATCTAATAGTAGTTTTTAGGTAGAGTGCCAAATTTTGAACAAATAATTATGTGAAAAATAAAATAAATTTTAAACATCACTGGACAAATCTTCAGCTAAATAGAGCCGATTCCAAGATTTTATACTGGGTGAAGTCCAAAACTTATTGTTTTTCATAAATAAATATATGAAAAAGAAAACAATTTTCAAGTATCAAAAACAATCAAGTACTTTGTGATCCGGGATTTTTCAATTACATTGAAGGCGTAGCTTTTTAGTAGTAGAGTTGAAAAAGAAATTATTATGTAAAAATTAAATCTTTTCAAACAAAGACATTTAATTTACCACAGAAACATTAAATAAAACAGTTTTAACGAATACGACGTAACACATATACAGTATCGCCCATAAATATGTACACCGCTACCAATTTTTTAATAAAAAGTTAATTTTCTTATTATACAATCAAAACGAATAGTATTAGGTATTATTTATTACCAGACTCTATAGCATTGAAACTCTGTAACCAAAAATATGTGCGCCCCTGCGAAAGAAGTTATTTAAATCAATATTTGGTGTGGCCGCCTTTATTTTCTACTACTGCTTGTAGTCTTGATGACATTGACCTCATTAGATTTGAACAAACAGTCACTGGAATGTTTTTCCACTCAGTATGCAGTCTTTCAATTCCGTCTTGTTGTATGGTCGTCGTTTTTTTGCTTGCCGTTTAAGTACATTCCACAAGTGCTCAATTGGATCTAAATCCGGTGACATGCTAGGCCAATCGAGCACTTTTACCATTTTCTTCTTCAGAAACTCCGTTGTCTTCTTAGCGGAATGTTTTGGATCATTGTCATGCTGCAACATAGCTCTTCTTCCCAAGCGTTTGAGTGAAGGCAGCATGTTTTCTTTCAATATTTTGACGTAATCTTTAACATTCATGATTACGTCATTGAAATGCTGCTCACCAGTGCCATTACAGCTCATACAATCCGAGACCATGACGTTTCCACCACCATGCTTAACTGTTGAGACCAAACACTTTTCCTTGTACTCCTCGCCATGACGTCGCCAAACTCGTCGGGTGCCATCAGACCCAAATAGATTGATTTTTGTTTCATCTGACCACTGAATGCTGTCCCAAAACTTTGGATTTTTAACTTTATTCTCACGTGCAAACTTTAAACGAGCCTGTTTATGTCTCGATGTCTACGCGGAAGTCAGTCATATAAGCCTATCTTGTTCAGGGCACGTTTGATTGTTGTAATCGAAACATTCATGCGCAATTTTTTTACACTTCATTAGCAACATTCGCAGCCGATTTTCTTCGGTCTTCATCAACCAATCTCCTGATATAACGTAATTTTGTAATTTTGACAGCAGTATGTTTGCTTAACATCAGTCTAATAGCTATATTTTGGTAGCCGTTGTTCTGTTTGTGCAAATTAATAATACGTTCCTTACAATCAGGAGACAGTTCTTTTCCACGTGGGGCCATTTTTTAAATAAACGTCTGTATACTGAAAACTATGGCTTTATAAGAACTATTTAAACATTTCTTGCTCTATTTATATTTAAATTTATTTAAATCTCTACAAGAAAAAAGAAAGTTTGGTTTGAAAATATACTTACTATATAGAATGAAATAAACATTTTTCGTTGCGTCGTACTTATTTTTTTAACCGTATTATATTTATATTTTTGGCAACAGAGTGTCAATGCTGTAGAGTTTGGTAATAAATAATACCTAGTAATATCTGTATTGATTGTATAATGCTCCACTAGAAATAATAAAATCCTGGTATGTTTGGTTTAGAAGAAAATTACCTTTTTTTAATTAAAAATTGGTACGGGTGTACTTATTTATGTGCGATACTGTAGATACCTTCACGCACGTTTCCAAAATGTATTACGGCCGTGTAAGCAACTTCTTCAAAGCAATAAATATCTGGTTCTAAACACTGGAAACAACAAACTGTTGTTTGTAAGTTTTTTCTTGTTTATGTGTCCGGAAAAAAGAAAAAAAAAACTTCAATGTAGAATTGTGCTCTTAAAAGTCAATTTAAAGTTTTAAACTATAATTTCCGCCATTTTGTTGACCTTTTTGGAAATTTAAAAAAATTCGAAGTCTGTAATTTAAAAAATAAAGAATTCTTCCGATGTTTTTAAAACAATTTAGATATACTTAGTTTCATCATTACTGAACAATACTTACCAGAATAATTACGATTTTCCATTCAAAAACGACATAAAAACCTCTTTTTTTTCACGTTTGGGGGGGGGGGGGGGGGTCAAATATCTGCCGGCGCCTTCGACTTACCCCAACGTTACGCACCTGTTGACAAACAATAGCGCATAAGAAGCTATTACGGAAGTCGGTAAAATCATCATCAGCAGATGCCTGACTGTGAGATTATTACAGCAGATGTGTCCTCTTTTCATAGAAAATTTACGTTTATGTCCATTCGTAGAAAAATATCGGCCAATTAAATCACAACAAAAAAATTAATAAAAAAAATTGGGATTGTTTCAGTTTCATTTTTTTTTTTTTTACATATCTCTACTTACCCTTTCAGTACAGCACGTGAGAACAGAATTGAACCAATTGCAACAGAAACCGAGTAAAAATACAATTTTTAAAAACAGTCAAAATTAAAAAATTCTCTCTAAAAAAGGTTTTAATGCTAAGATTATTTCTCTTTCTACGGAAAATAGCGATAAATCATATTTTACCAAATGAATGAAAAATATTGGCAATTAGAGCAGTATTTTCTTTTTCGCAGCTTTAAAAAAAATTTTTTTTACAGAAAATAAGAATAGTTTTTTCAAAAACAGAAGCAGAATTTATATGTTCATGGGCTTGACTTAATAATGTAAAGAGATTGGACTGATCCATTGAAAATAAATCAATGAAATCATTAAATTTTTAAGGGGATTTTTTAAAAATCACAATGAAAAAACTTTTTTTTCCCAAAATTTGGTATATAGACTGATCTAAAAAAAAAATTCATCCGTTATTCGATAAGTATTGAAAATTTTATTAAAATCCGATCAGTAGTTGATGTGTTGTAAATTTTTTAAATCTGGGTGCTTTTTTGCTCATTAAAAGGGGGAGAAAATTTACTCGTTAATATGCTTTCCAACCTATTGTTATGCATTGCTTTATTTTGCAGTCGTGGTCTTTCTCTAACTTTATTACCTGTCCTAGGTAGATGTATTCATCAACCTCTTCTAAAGTCTCTCCTTCTATCTTTATAGTCTTTTTGGGGACTTTATCGTTGAACTTTACTTTCATCTTTGTCCTGTTCATCTTTAAGCCTACTTTTTTACTTTCCCTATTTAGATCAGTTAACATGTTTTGTAATTCTTCGGATGCTTCCAACATCATGGAAATGTCATCGGCGCATTGTAAGTGGCTTAAGTATTCTCCATCTATGTTTATTCCCATTCCCTCCCAGTTTTCCAAAAGATGCTTTCAAGGCTTGCTGTGAATAATTTAGGTGATATTGTATCCCCCTGTCTTACTCCCTTTGCAATCTTTAACTTGTTTGTATCTTTATGTAGTCTAATTAAAGATAGAAGGAGAGACTTTAGAAGAGGTTGATGAATACATCTACCTAGGACAGGTATTAAATTTAGGGAAAGACCACAACTGCAAAATAAAGCGACGCATAATAATAGGTTGGAAAGCATTTGGTATTACTTTTGGTTTATTCTATTTGACATGGCTACATACACATTCATCATTCAGGAATTCATATGAGACAAACAATGTCACTATCATCTCTTATGTCTCAGTTTATAACAGAAAAAAACACAATTTTCTTGTTAGCTTCTTTTCTGATGTTATCAATTTTATCTTTTTATGAAAAAAGTTTCAACAGTTTTAAAATTCGTTTTAAATTCATGCAAAAAATAAAAAATAAACTTGGAGACAGTTTATACATGTTTGATGAATTGAACTGACTACTGTGCACTCCAAAAATGTTTATATTTTGAACTTTGGTTTGATATCTTAATATTCATGAATAAATTATAGGTAAACATTTTTATTGTTATCAGTTGTGTGTGGTATTGACTAATTGTTTACATATACAGATAAGCATAGAAGAATGCTCACACACACTCAAATATATGCATACATATATGTGTATATCTTTGGTGTGCATAGGTTCTGTGTAAAGGTGTTAGAGTGTATTGTATAACAATTTTATTTTAGTGAACGAGAAAGTGCATGATGCATTCATAACATCTGATAAAAGTCTTATGAGTTGATGACTAACATATTTAGGGTATTTATATGTATGCATTGTATATAGCACATAAACTAAATATATATGTACTTCATCTAAAAGATTTTTTCAATAATAATAATACTACTTAGATAGAGGTAAAATGCTTATTACACTGCACCCACTCCAAAGCAATAAAACACATTTATTTCTGACCTATTTATCTATAATATTAAAAATAAATCTACTACTATTTTGTTTTCATCTCCAACAACAATGATGAAAAGAATATAACTCCTGATAGAAATTTTAGAATAATAAATGATCATAAACAATATTTAATTGCTGGCAGTACATTCATAAAGACTTTCTTAACTGTAAACTATATGTACAAGTAGAAAAAAGGTTATGTAGATAATATTTTATTTTTTTACATTTCAGTCTTAATATAGCAATAATTAATTTCTTCACGAGAACAAATCCACTTTTGATGATAATAATTAATATTTTTGTTTTTCTTAAAGATGTCTATAGCTGTAAAAAACCTTCTTTGATTGAAACTTTTCACCTTTGAAAGAAGTTGAATTATAAAGATTAAAATTGATTAAGGCAATCAGTCTTAAAATGTTGAAGGCAAAAATGAAACAGATGTTAAAATGAGTGTTAAAGATTATTATTGATTTTTGACTACTATTTACCTTCATCTTAATTTCTTTTCTGTTTTTTAGTCTATTGCAGTGAGTAAACAATGCGATTGGAAATACAGCTTTGGGGGAGACTCGAGTCTCACCAAAAGATTTTTCTTTATTTCTGATCAACACAGTTTACTCACTGCCATAGACTAATGGCCTGGCTAGAGTTGTGATAAAAAGTAGCAGAAAAAATTAAAATGAAGGTAAATAATAGTAAAAAATTAATAATAACAGTTTGTAATACTTCATCTAATAAAAAATAAATAATAAAATAGTAGCTGAGTGTAAAGAATGTTGTGTTTGCCAGCCAATTAGGTGCACTTTTTTTCCAAAATAAAATAAAACTAATTTGACTGGGAAGGATAACATTGAAGGTTCTAGCAGTAAAATAAATATATTATGGAATGTACAAAAATTCTTCTTTTCCAAAATAGACTCTTTTATGTGAAAGCATCTCATATGGTGAAAAATATATTATTTTAATTATTTAAATTCTGAAGAGATCTAATACCATACATTTCTATGAAAATATGTAGCCTGATTGGTACATTCAGCTCCATAAGCTGTGAGATTATACTTGCAGATTAGTTCAGTAAGTGTCAATCTAATATACTGGGTTAGTATAACGTATCAACACTCATGCTTTCCAAACGAGGGCAAAAAGCTCTTATCCATATTGTTCAGTCTAGGTCAGTGGTTCTAAACCTTTTTTGCACCTGCAGCCTTTTCACCATATCTCAGAATGTTAACCCCCTCTCTTCCAAGATTGTCTGACTCAAAAGGTGCATTCTAACACTAGCAGTGTGCAAAATCAATATTTCAACAGTTTGAATCTGCCAATCTGTGGTCCCAATTTCCCTACTGAAAACCTTAAATTCCCCTTAGGGGTGGAATTCTACCCTGGATGAGAACATTTGATCTAGATCTTATAAACTGGTCTAGATCCTATAAACGTTTTGGTTTAGATCTTATAAATTCTATCATACCCAAAATATAAATTTCATTTCATTGCAACATTTAATAAAAAATGATTTCCTAAATAATTAATCCCTGCTACCAACAAGAGACCTGTTTAAACACTGTTGCTGGGTTTAGGTTATTCATGTGTTCTTACATTTATATGTATGTATGGAATTTTGCACACACACTCAATTATCAATGTAAGTTTATCCTAAATTGACCCCTTAGTTTGTGTCCAGCAGCATTCATGGTTGTTTTTTGAAAATTCAGACTTTCTAGTAAACACTGCACAATAAAATGCTAGAGAAGTAACTTATTCATTGATCATCCCTTTTTCCAATTTCTTGATTGATCACCCCCAACATGGCATGCTGCTTAAAGACATTGGTCATGTCACGGTTTCTATTGAGTGACTAATCAAACCTGTTTATAAAAATTTTAAATCATGAATTTATGGTGCAAACCATACTGATAGCATTTTCATCAAGGTAGCTTAATTTTATCATGACCACTGCTTAATTTATGAGGCAAAAAGCAGCATATATGGATGCCGGTGATTCATAATTTCTCTTGGAATGCTAGTTATATATATTTTTCTTTTTCTTGTATAACAAATCTGAAAAAGAATTGGAAAGAGGAATTTATAAAACCTCTTGTTGATATTTCTAAAGACTAAAAGCAAGAAGAGTTTTCATTTCCTCAGCTATAATCAATCTCATAATTCTGCTGCTGTCAATTCTTGACCTTCTGAACTTAAAGGAAAGAGTGAGGACATTCACCAACAGGTTGTCTAGAACAGTGCTTCTGGAACTATTTCATTGTCATTCACCCTTGAGTCTTTATCACAAAATTTCATTCACCCGTGACTAAACTTCCTTGTGTTAGAAACCGTCAATCAAAACTGTCACCAAAACTGTCAACATAGGCTTCTTCAGTTTTCAAGTCAGTCCGGCTGGCTGGCTGGCTATGTATGTATGTATGTATCACGCCATGTATCAGGCCACACCAATGGAGCTAGAGGTCTGAAATTTTCAACATTTACTCCTTATTATGTCTTAAAAAACAATTCTCCTCCTAAATAAATTTTTAGTAGAGGTTTCAATTTACAATGTAAGTTTATGCTAAACTGATCCCTTGTTTGTTCTTGTTTGTTTTTGAAAATTTTTAAAAAGGGGAGAGAAGTAACTTATTCATTCATCATCCCTTTTTTTAATTGCTCACCCCCAATATGGCTTGCTGCCAAAACATGTTGGTAATATGATGGTTTCTATTGAGTGACTAAGCAGATCTGTTTTTGATCCTTTTTCGTCTTATTCTCCCTTGTGCACACATGTATGCATAATTCCTTTTACATCGTGAGCTTGTCTGGTCTCCCCAAAAAGGTTGTATTCCAGTAAACTTAGGAAATATCCTGCTACTTTGAAATTAAGAAACAATAGGTAGATAGAAAAAACATTTTTCAGCTCCACTGCCCTTAAAAAGCAATAAGAAATTATGAATCACTGCCGCCCATATATGTTGTGTTGGGAGTGATCAATTAAAAAGGTCTGAATTTTCAAAAAAGACATGCGGGCATAAACTAGTGACCAATTTAACATAAGCTTACATTGTATATTAAACCCCACTCAAAAACAAACCTATTTAGGGTGGGAAATTTAAAAAAAAACAAAAAAAAAACATTTTCCCTACTCATTGAGGGGGAGTGTGTTTGCAAAGGTTCAAGTCAAGTTCAATATGACCGGTTAGGACTGGGCAAAGTCTGGATACATAGATAGATACATAGATATATAAATGTTAGAACACATGCATAACCTAAACCCAACAATAAACCAGTGTTGTGGGTAGCAGTGATTAATTACTAACCAATTTAATAGCAATGCCTTTTTTAAGTAGAGAAAAAAATATAAATATTTGAGCAAATTAAGTCATTCACTCATCATTCAACCCTCTAGTTTTATTCACCCCCAAAATAATTTAATTCATCCTAGGGTGAATCAATCAGCAGTTTAAGAAGGTCTAAAGTGCCTCAGCTATTTCTTTTCAAGACCCTCATTTAATAAGTGAATAGTGTCATGTTCTATATGACATTGAGGTACAGATTATTTCCCACATTAAATAACAAGCCTTGTATTGCATTTGACTTTCATGAAGTGCAAGTAAAAATCTTTTCATAATTCTCCTGTTATACAGATTACTTATCAATAAAATGAATTTTGCTTGTGGAAAAAGTATCATGGCACCATTATTCCTATGGAACCCACTAGTGACTTGAAATAAATAGTGTGCCAACACCACCTGCATGTATTTAAAAAAAATGAATCATTGGGCAAATGAACATAATAATATTTAATGTGATAAGCTCTATTTCAATTGGTGAATAGATTGGAAACAAAAAATCCAAAGCACTACATCACAGATTTGTCAAATAATTATTATTCATTCCCGTGGTTATATACACATTTTTCTTTTTGGTTTTCTTTCTGTTGCTCTCTGTTTTATATGACTTTATTTTCTGGCTAATCTTTATCAGTTGTTGAGCAGCCTATAACCAGAAAGATAATAATGGTGTTGTTTTTTTTATTCCCATTTTTTGTTTCTATCCTTTACAAAAGTAATTACATTAAGAGAGAATTATTTCTTAGTTTACCACAGGAAAAAAGTTAGAAATCTCACTGATACTGAAATTTAGTCTATTACAATTTGTTTTGATCTATTTTGATTTCTCTTTATTTTGTATCAATAATTAAATTCAAGAGACCATTAATACATATATTATATGCACCATGATTTCCTGAATGTAACACTTGAGCTGTACTAAAAGGAAGTGGTGTCTATGGAAGATCAATGGTGAAAATACATTTTCTAATTTTGAGCACAAATAAACCAAGAGATGATCATAGAGATTTAGCATAGGATTTGTTTGATGGATTAACTTGCTAAAGATGGCAAAAGCTGCAGAATTACCTTTAATTTTGGTATTTCATTATGTGTTTTAGATACTTGGTAGCTCCTATGTCCTTTGAGATGGTGGTGTGATTGATGTAATGGTTAGCGGTGAGAATAACTGAATCCGGGGTTCAAACTAATGCCCCTGGTCAAGTCATAAATCCATCTCTTCTCCCCCCAGCTATGGGTATAGTAACAGGGAAGCCAGGATTCTCTAGTCTCTAGTCTCTAGTCTCTTGGGGAGCAATCAGTCTAGGAGAGGGACAACTCTGAATTCAAAACCAGCTCACCAGAAAATAGTGGCAACGGGTGAGCATAATTAGCCACTACCTTTCCCAGAAATGTTCAGCATTGGACCTGAGATGACTGCTACTGCTGATTTTCTTTGAGATCATTTATTGTAATCTTGCTGAAGAAGTTTGCCAATGCATACTTCCAACTGTATATTACCATAAATTAAAGGGGTTCATGTACATGCTGAAATGTTGCCATCATGTGTGCTGTATTAACAATCTGAGTCATTCAAGTAAAGTGAATGAATTTTGTAACATCAAGTTCAACAAAATTACTGGTAAGCTACCATAATGTAAATAGGAATAGGCTGCACAACCTTTCTAAATATCCAAATATCATAATCTAACTTTTATAAGGACATTAAAAAATGTAATGTTCTCAGAAATTTTCTCTTCATGATTTGAAAACATTGTGACACTAATATTTATGTTAAAAAAAACCCTAGAGTATCAATGTGTAATGAGTGTGGGAATAGAGGTAGAAATAAATACCATATATGCTGGTATATAAGACAGACAATTAATAACAAAAAAATTAAAAAAATATACTAGGGGGTTGACTGGAAAATTTGTGTTGAGTTTAAAAAATAAAGCATTCATGCATACACAAACAAATTGGGAGAGAGAGAGAGAGAGAGAGAGAGAGAGAGAGAGAGAGAGAGAGAGAGAGAGAGAGAGTGTGTGTGTGTGTGTGAGATAATAAGCAACATTCTATTTTAAAGGATAATAAAAAGTAAGATAAAATCTCCCATCAATCATGTATTTTTGAACAACCTGAAGACATTTTCCAGATACAATAAAAAGAATCGACACCCTTTCTTTCCCTTTTTTGCTAACAATAAACACCTTTGTATCAGCTTTCAATGCCTTATTGATAACCAAATGATATTTTATATTCTTAGAAGATTCTATTGACAATTTTACATGAAGTCAGCACTGTCAGCATCTTTCAACATCCTATTCCTTTAATAGCATTGATCTTCAAGTCAAATTATTACATTTACTTTTAATTTGTATACTTTCTTGGTTTAATTTGTAGCCAAAGGCCAGTCTGAATCTTTTATTTGCAAACTAATATCTGTTCTTCAAGGATAGTAAACTGAATGTTTTTACCTGAAAATGTTTACTCTTAATCTACTATGAAAATGACATAATGTTTATGTGGATTCATAAAAGCACTAATGTAAATTGCATTGTCCTGATTATAATTCTGTATAAACATACCAATCGATTCATTCTTTAAGTTGTTAATAGATAAATAATACTTTTATGCCATACAGAAAAATATATCAACTTGTCTTTGAAATATTTTTGCAGTATAATTCTAGTTATCTAATATATAATAGGCTGTTTTTATTGTATGGATATAGAATCATTGCTAATGGATAATTTGATTATCAGATTTTAACTCACTCCAATTTTTTTCATTTTCTTTTTTTCTTTATTTATTTGAGAAATGAAATAAATTGATGCACCTGTTCCTAGAAGAATAGTAGAACACACACACACACACACACACACACACACACATACATATATATATATTTAACAAAAGAAGAAAGCTTCTTCTGTCTCGTTAGACAATGGAACAACACTGAAGTGACCTAACTCTCCAGAATGCAAGCCTGGGTGAAGCGTACAGAGATCTTGGGATGCCTAATCAAGAAAGAAACCCCAGTTTCGGCCTCGCTGATATTGTTCAAAGAGGAGCGGGATGTGATACGTTTGGAATGATCTTGGCTGCAGGAGCAGCCTGAAAGAAGTTAAATTTGGCATCCACCCGCCTTAAGAAGTCCCCACTCCCTGGTTTGCAATCAGAGTTGTCCGTTTCCTAGACTGGTTGCCTTCCCAAGCCTAGAGAGCCCAGTCTGCCCTGCTATTTTACCCA
>VCCN01000986.1:13480255-13496604 GCA_006491835.1 Architeuthis dux
TCAATAGAATATATTTGTACGTAAGTATTTTAATTAGCAGAATAATAAAAAAGATTTTATAGAAATGTTTTTCTCGCAGGGCGGTGAATTTAACTCATGGTAGAAAATCATTCATAAAACCGATTATCAACAAGAATTGTTCAGATGATTTACTACCTGAATAATGTTACTTTCAGAATTCTTTCTTCTTCTTCTACTTTTATAATATCAAATGATTAAAACAATTTTAAGGCTAGATATCCGCATCTCTATTGTTTCTACAATGAAGTTAAATCAAGATTTCATACAATTAATAATACACCGGAAGGTTACGGTATTCTGTATACAATAATATTAAAAGCGGTCCGAACATAACGACCCAATGTTAAACAATTTTACAAATTTGATTTTTAAATACGGGCAATTTAAACAGTGTCAGCTGCATCTTTCTGGGGACAGTAAACTCTCGTTGTAGCGAGACACACGCGTTCTAATGGCACTGGTTCTAACGGCACTACTTATAGTCCAGTTAAATTTCGCAAAAATAGGGGTCAACTGGGAAGTTTCACATATAATGCTAAATTTGGTACTATTAAAGCGGAATTTTATGTAGATTGACATACTAAAAGCCGTAATCCACATTGGGAAAAAATTCTATTGGTCGATATGTAGAGAGCACTTTTTGTTGAAAAAGTTTTTAAATTTTCACAGGAATTTAGCTGAGATTTCAAGCAGAATTGTTCAAAATGGGAAAAAAGTGTGAAAACTTGCATACTGGTAGATTTTGTGATGCTCTTTCATATAAAAATAGGATACACACGATCTGACTAATTAATGACGTTCTAAAGGCACGTTTGTCTTTATATATATAGCAAGACTATTGTCGGAGATTAGCTTGCAGCAACAGCACATAAATTAGTAAACCCTTAAATTAATGCAACCTGAATTTATTGCTCCTATTAACTTTTTTGAATATACTATTCCATTTTCCAAGAATGTACTGATATGTTCAACAAACAGTTAATTACATACCATCATGTATATGGTTTTTTGATTCCTTCATTTTATTTTCAGACTTCTTGGTTCCTTCACTTTATCTGCAGAACCCATATATGGGGCATTAGACATTGAAAGGGTAATAAAAGGCCATTTTTTAATGTACTTTTTAGAAACCGCCAACCATAACTATCACCAAATCTGTCAACATAGGTTTCTTTCAGTTTTCAAGTTGGTCTGGTTGGCTGATTGGCTGGCTGTGTATGTATGTATATATGTATGTATCACGCGCTAAAGGCCGTATCAATGGAGCTAGAGTTGAAAATTTCAACATTTACTCCTTATTATGTCTAGAAAAAACGATTTTCTTTAGAAAGTTCACCCCCTAAATATGTTTTAGATTCAATTTGCAATGTAAGTTTATGCTAAATTTATCACTAGTTTGTTTTTTTGAAAATTCAGACCTTTTTCACTGCCCAACAAAAGGCGAGAGAAAAGTAACTTTTCCCAGTTTTTTTAATTGATCACCCCCAATACGGCATGCTACCAAAAGACGTTGGCCACGTGACGGTTTGTATTGAGTGACTAACCAGGCCTGTTTGGTTTCTCATTATTAATACACTTTGTAAAAAATCTACCCGTTATAAAGGTAAATTCGTTATAACGGCTCTCTTAAATCCCCGAGGATGCCGTAATAATGGGCGTTTACTGTATTAGTTTCTTGAAATCGTTGTTTTTATCCATCAAGCTTTCAGTTTATGATCGCTCTCATGTGTATTACTTAAAGCGGAAAGGGTAAACGATAATAGAAAAAGGAAAGCAGAGGCAGATCTGCAATCAGCTTTCAGAATCTTGATTCACCCATTTTCAAATCTTGACAAATAATCTCTAGTTTTTGTGCAAGGGTTAACCGTTTCTACAATGTCGAATTCCATTTGGTGTTTTTAAAACTTAATTAAGTTACTCATTCCATCCCTGTATAATATCAGTCCGACATAAATCCGATAGAAGTAAGGAAAAAAAGGAAATGAAATGGTTTATTGATCAAAGCTTGCAGGAGTTTGAACAAATGCTTTCGTTATTTCAATCACAAGGATTGAGAAAAAATTAGCATGTTTATAATTACATTTCCGTTTTTTATGGTATTGATAAGTCATTTTGTTCCGATTTACATTAAATAAATTACTTTTATTGCCTTGGGTTAAAAGATTACGATGAGATATCTACATACAAACAAATGAACTTAGTCTTTCAAAAGGTCCCTTTTCTTTGGTGATAATCATACTGAATTTTGTCAAATCATTGATCGTGTAATCTACGTAAGAAACCAACAAAGTTCACTAGTGTACTACACGTACACATTCACTTTTCTCTATTTATCAACCAACCGAATGATTTACTTTAATTATAGTTTTCTTAAAAACACTGTCATCATGTTATTCTATTGTAATACATGTATTTAAAAGGTTGCATTGAAAACAAGAAGTAATGAAAAGAAGCCGCAAAATGCAGGCGATGAAACAGTAAGGTAAAACAAAAGAAAGTACAATAATTTCGGATTTTGATATATGAAAGAAATTGTTGAATCTAATAAAGAACAGTCGCTTCTGTCGTTGTTTATTCTGATTTCCAGTATTTTGATTACAATTTTACGTTATGGACATTTTGATATTTACTAAGCTTAGCTAACTACGACACAAGACGGAGGACATGAGGGTAGGAATATAGTGCTGTGCCAATCTTCCAAGTGCAAGAAGGAGTTTCTACCCTGAAAAACCGGCATACGAAATCCCGGCTTTTACCTGGACTCCAACAGCGACCTCGGGCATCAGTGGAAAAAACGAAATCACCGCAGCCGCCAGGCAGGCCTCGAATATTTACTTATGGCACAAGGCTACAGTAATGTGGCGCCCAGTGATGATCGAGGTCACAGTGATGCAGTGGCATCAACTAATTTAGGGAAAGAATGAATGTAATAACCTTAAAATAATAATTTTTAATGTAGTTTTTCCCAAAATATTATTCGTAAAATTAAGGTAAATGTTATGCCACTTTTGAATGATGTATGTTTCGACGCGTATAATTTCTAGGTTCGCTTAATGGACGAGTCGACCCTGGAAGTACAGGGAATGGTAAAACGCCTCCAGAAATTCAGCTCCTTCTTGTTTTAAAAGTTATCTTTCCAAACTAGTTTTTCTTTTTACTTGGACAAGAATGCTGGCTCTAAAGACAAATTCCCTATCGCCTTCTAAATGGACACAGAGAGAAACAAACAGAGAAGTAAATGGATAGATGGAGGGCGGGCGTTGTTCCTTGGGAGTTAAGTGTTCTTTCTAGTTTTTGAGTTGGCGAATCGAGGTGTTTTGACTCCTTTTGCTTTTTGCCAACATTTTGGCTTGTTTATATAATTATTTCCTTTCATGCCAAGTTCGATGGAAGCGTTGACTTTGGCAATGGAAATATATGATATTACAATGATAGTGTTTTGACGCAGTAGAAATTGTTTTAAGTGATATTTGGCAAATCAAAAATGTGTTAGTTTATTTGAAAAAAGAAAACCCAAACAAAACCCTAAAACAACAACATAGAAACAAAGTATTTTATGTCTAAAATAATAGGAAAATAAAAAAATAAATAAATAGTGTTCTTACGCTGGCTACGACGAAAGCCGTCCCTTGCCCAGGCTTCACATATCACAACTTTCTCGGCTAGACTCTAAGTTCTTCGAGGTTTGCGATATGTGGCGACAAGCACCCTTAGAGACGAAACGCACCCGCAGTGGCGTCACTCAATTCACCACGTGCTATTTTACCCATGGCTGTGTGTGTGGGGGATGGATTCATGCATGTCCCAAGGGAATTAGAGCGAAGTGAACGCAGATTGTCTCATTTGGAGTTTGAACTCGGCTCTCCGATTCCATTTTCCGCGCTGCTAACCACTTGGCCACCAACACTTAGGAAAGTAAAAAAAGAAGACATGACTACGTTAAGTTTAAGTCCATTGATCTGTATCACAACGGCCTAAAGTCTAAAATTCTCTATATTTCAATGTCGGAGAAATTAGAATAATACTAATAAAATAACCATGATATATATTAGAAGCATTTCTGCTGAAGAAATGTTTCTGTAAAAACTAGATTGTACCGAACCAGGTGAAAATGAATAGGTAAAATGTCGGATATTGTATATAGGTAAGTAAACTTATGTCATTATTCATGGCAGAATTAGGCGTATGCATATGCACATACAAAGTAGCACAGGCAATCAGACGCGCGCATGCACACATACACGCATACTCTCACACACATATATCTTTGCTATGAAAGTTGTTGAATTCTACATAGGCGTATGCATTATATATAATGGAATCACTAAAATAAAGGTGATTTGGTTTCGATTATTATTTTGACCAGACTTGTAATTCATTTCGCAAAGGTGTTTCTTCAAACCTCTATAGAAATTAAGTTGTACTACCTTGATTGCATGAATATAAGGCAAGACTTTAATAATGACACCTTAAATACATAAATGCATGCATGCGTATGTGTGTACATACGCGTAGGTATACTGTTGAGTTTTTGTGTGCAGTCACCAAGAGGGACAACATTATTCATATATATATTCATATACAATAGCTGCTGTGAAAACAGCGCCAGTGACACCAACAAAGCCTTCATCAGATGATTAACTTGAGGTCAGGCATAGTTTCGGCTTAAATATCAATAAGTATACCCTATAGCGTCCCATGAATACCTCACGATATCACCAGGGTTTGTTTGTTTTTCGTCACATTGTGGGAATACCAGATTCAAACCGATGTATCCTCTTCACGATCTTAAATCCCTGAATATATTCCTTCTTTTCTGTTGTAGACATCTCAAGTTTAGCCAGAACAGTTGGTTTACTGTATGTAGAATGGTCTATTGTTGAACAGCCACTCCTGAAACCTGCCTTTTTTCGTGGTTGATTTTCATCTAGTGTTTGCTAGTCTGTAAATACTTTTTAGAATATTTTATACATGTTAGATAGTGATGTATAAGGGCGGTAGTTGCGAAGGACTTTATTATCTTGTAAAGTAGGATTACTATTCACAGACAGAAGTTTTGAGATACCTTCTCTTTTCGTATGCTATGTAAATATGTATATATTGTGTGAGTCAATTTATATGCAAAAACGCATATGTGCGAACATAGATACTTTTATGAAAACATTGATACTTTCATGAAAACACAAATATAAGGACACATAAGTGTGTAACTTATCACGATCCATACGTTCGTAAGCCTCTAACCAATCATATAGAGAAGCAAAGAAAACAAATATATGGAAGACTGAGAATATTTTATCTATCTCTGATCTTTTATGTGTCATATATCTATTGAGACATCCACAGACTCTCGCGCCCTGTTTATTTGATTAGTAAGGAAAAGGAAACGAAAGAAATGTTTTGGATATTTAATCAGTAAATACAATCGTGTAAAGTTATCACTTGCTCTCAACTGGCTTTTGCATCTGGAATAAGTTTACCTTAAAACAACTCCTTTGCAAGAAACGAAAACGTAAATCGTAATCAGATAATTTCGTGATTGAACAACAACGAAAAATACACCCGAAAATCTAATTCAATATTCTCATAAATGGTCTTATGTTATATAAGTAGTTTCTGCTTTCTAATCCATCGAATTGCTGTAGGCCTTTAAATAAACACAACTGCACCCAATTTGCCAAACAGCATTGTTAGTATTAAACATACTTGTAGATGCATATAAATACACAAGTAGGTATAATCATCAGATTGCATGCAAAGAAAATTCATTGTCTAGATGCATATCAGGATTAGTTTTTATACATATATTAATACAAATATCAAAATATAAAAGGAAAAATCTGTGCTAGCCCAAAAGTGCCACCGGATTTTTAAAAAAAAGCAATGACATGTTTGAAGCAGTGTTAATAGATTTGTAAACAAGATACAGACTTGAATTGAATATTATCGAAATAAACGAACATGTTCATCGCGATAAATGCTCGTTGATATTTTTAATAGCAAAATTTAAAAAAAAACATCTAAGAAGTAAATATTCTTTAAAAAAGCTTATGAATTTATCAATTCAACCCAAAAGTCATGTTTTTATTTTTTTTAAATGCAACGGACTATAACGATTGAAACAAAATGTTTACTTTCTCTAATACAAGATGGCGCAAAATAAACTGACCATCTTTCGGACAACTTTTTTGTGTTTTGTTGTGTGTGTTTTTCTTCCCGTGACAAAAGTTTTAATAGCGAAAATCGTGGAAACTGCTTGTAACGTACTCGGCCGATTATTGTAGGTTACGTTATCGTTGATCGAGGCTGTAGCAATAATTTGTGTCGCTTTTTTAGCGCGTTGTTTATAAAATTTAGAACACACACACACACACACACACACACACACACACACACACACACACACACACACACACAACATCAACATCAACAAAAGAACCAGTGGTCCGAAAGAATCAAAATGCTCTACTTATTATGCACCATCCTGATTGTAATACACTCACCTTGGTTTTAAAAGAAAATCTCTAGCAGGGTTTATTTTAATGTGCAGTAGACCCCTGCCTGTGCAGTTCTAAATCTAATTATGTGCAGTACTAAAACTTAGAATAAAAACTCCAATGTCCTTTAAAGAAACAAGAAGCCAATGCAGGCACGAAGTAGTGTTGTACGAGTTTCATCAACACGATGGAACTTTGGAATACTCGGATAAAAGCGATCCATTTACTAAATTACATATAATATAGCGAATTTACAACTACATTAGGTCTTTTAAAATACTTTCCATACCATTGATAGGTGCAATGAATATCAATAAGGGTGAAGTGAAACGTAAAACGTTCCAGACCACTAGCACTCACAATGAATATAAAGCAAATAAAATTATTGACAACACTTAAAATGTATAAAAGTTTAAAAATATCCATTAAAAATGCTTCTTTGAATCTCAAACTCTGGGTCATGGCACCTACCCCAAAGATGTGTGCAGTTCTAAAATCTCCTTAAAATAAACCCTGATCTCTAGAATGTTATTGTATATATTTTAACATCTTTATAACATGCAAAAATGCGTACAGATTTTGCTGCAAGTTGAGGTTATCGTGGCTGTGGAACAACTAGAATGTAAAGGAAAGTGGTCTTCATTCAAAGACTGACTTTGTGACTGAACTAAATAATGAGAAAGAGATTGTGTAAACGATATTCCATACTTAATTTTGTTGGGCTATATATTTTTTCAATTTGTTGACATTTTTCTTTATGTCTTTTTCTCCTTTTGATGAAAACTGTCATTTTTTCAACTAGTGTTATTTTAATGGAGAAATAATAATTAAAAATTGAAGGGTTGTTGATATAAATTCCCAAGTTATCTATGTGAATATCTTCTTTGTTGAGGATTTTTGGAATGGGACTTGATTATTTTAGTTTCTTTTGTCATGGCAGTACAATAAACAAAGATTATGCATTGATTTAAGGTTTTTTTTATGAAATGTAAGTACGTTCTTATGCAATGCAAATGCATTTACAGAAGATTTTCTAGCACTGTGTACTGAGGGAAAAGGGCCCAAGTCTCCGCATATACCCCATAAAAAAGAAACAAAAATCAGTAAACTACAATTCTAGGTTAAAAGGATTCTAGATCTTCGGTATATCTTTAGTAGTTTATTTGAAAGGCGAACATTTCCGCCTAGTTGTATTTAACAATGTGGCAATGAGGAGGAAAATAATCTTATATATCTCTTGAATCGGCTTCAAGTATTATATCACCACCAAGGAATAATAATGCAAGTATTATCTTTACTGTTCCATTGATTCTTGGTGGCAGTGTTCAAATTTAAAAGAATCTAGCATTATTTTCTCATAAAGTTTACAGTTATTGAACAGTACTCTGTTTTCTTGTCAGAATTATCACACAATACCCTATGTTTGCATAGGTTTAAGACTACGGAGCTGAGACATGGAACTTAACCAAGAAATTGGCTCTCAAACTAAGAACCATGCAATGCGTACAGGAGAGAATTATGTTTAATATCACATGGAGAGATCAGACAGACAGCGCGCTACATTAGAAAGTAAACAGGTGTCAGAAATATTTAAAAAAAACATTGGAGAGCTCAAATGGCAATGAACAGGCCATGTTGCAATAATGTCAAACAACCGCTGAACAACACGACTCAAAATATGGATCCCTCGAGAACATATGCGAAATTGTGTCCGGCAAAAAATAAGATGGTGTGATTATTTAGACAAGTTCAGAAGGTATTGGCACCGTGACGCTCGGGAGCAAGAGAACTGGCAGATTTGGGGTAAGGTCTTATTGTCCAACAACAGACTTTAAAAGGATGATGGCGATGATGATGATGATTTTCTTTACGATTATGGCTGTGTACACTGAAACATATTCAGTTGAAGAAAGAAACAGTACTTAAAATCGTACATAAATGATGCAGGTTTCAATATGCATGTGAATAACCTAAACCCACACTGGAATATTAATTCTCTTTTGTGTGATACGGGAAAAATTCTGTAAATATTGTTCCCACGTATGCCTGCATGCAGATATATTACAGAGCATGTAGACAAGAACACACTTGCATTCATCATACTCATATATATGTATGCAAGTATATTTCAATTGTCGCAAAATCCTTCATCTTTACAACTTTTTGTTTTGGTTTGCTTTTCATGCTAAACTCTGATCTTAATTTTCTCATGCATACCTTTTTAGATTCTACAACCCTTTCTTAAATATCATCTTTTTATGCTTTCGTCACTAAATAGTGGTTATGACTTACAATATTTAGAGTGGATATATGCACTTCATGATGACTGAAACCTTTCCTAGTTTTCTTTTAGCTGTTATTCAGGGTAAGAAAATTGTTCATATTAAATAATATTAGGAGGTGCAGGGTGCTCGAGCACGGTGAATGGACTCGGCGCACGCAATTCAAACCTCGGCTGGGACAGCTTGTGTTCACTTCGCACTAATGCCATTGGGAAAGGCATGAATCCATCTCCCCAGCTGTGGGTAAAAAAGGTTGAAGTGAGTGATGTCACTTCGAGTGCTTGTCGCCTTTAAGTCTGATTAATATATAGTAAACGAGCCGAGTAAGTAATAATATGACATGTGGGACCCAAGCATGGACGGCTGAAGCCGTAGCTAGCGTAAGAGCACTACTTACTTACTTACTTTAGATGATATTAAAGCAAATAACAACTAGCATTCCAATGGTAATTAGGAATCACCGCCACCCATATATGCTGTGTCGGGGTGATCAATCAAAAAGTTGGAAAAAGGTGTGATCAATGGATAAGTTACTTCTCTCACCTTTTGTTGAGTTGTGATCACTAAAAAAGGTCTGAATTTAGCATAAACTTATGTTGCATATTGAACTCCCTCTAAAAACATAGAATGGTGTAGGGGGATTTAAAAAAATACTTTTTTTCCATACTCATTGAGAGGAGTGCGTGTGCAAAATCTTAAGCTTCCACTATGAACGGTTAGGGCTGTGTGAAGTACATAGATACACATAAATGTCATAACGCATGAATAACCTAAACCCAGCAATAAACCAGTTTTGTGGGCAGTGGTGATTAATTATTATTAATTCATCATACAGGAATAGATACGCGCGTCGATTTAGTAGTCTGCTCATCTTAAAACGATTGTTACACTTATCACTTACTTACGAGAATCAACGAGCAACGGTTTAAACGCTAACATCTTTATAAAAGCGAGTTTCTGAAATAAACGTGAAATATTCAATACTTTCATCCGACTTGATAGAAAGGAAATTGAAATATACTTTATTTCATAATTTCTTTTGCTTAATTGGTAAGAAGATAAATTCAAAATTTAAAGTAAAACTTATAAAATAAAAAAAAGGTTGATAAATTTACCCTTTGACTTTAATACTTAGAAAGTAGCTTTATACTATTGTTTTAATTTCTTAATTTCCAAATGTTATCTATATTTAACTCCTTCTCATATATATATATATAAAATGGTGAACATATGGAAGATAGATAGATTTGTAGAAAGATAAAGCTATAGATAGATTGGTATATATATATAGAGAGATAGATTGGTAGGTAGGTAGTATATGGAAGATATTATATGAATTCTACTATTCTCAAGTTCCATTCCATGCCTCCCAAAGTGGCGAACAAAATGAAAAAAAACAACTTATAAGAGGTGCGCGGCAGTGCGTGGACATTGTAATGTGCGACGTATATATGATGTCACCAGAAGTGTTAGTCGGGTCCCGTACCTAAGACAAGATCAAAGAAAATCGGGACCCATTACGAAGCCTCGCCGTGCTTTGCCAGTCATTGACTTCCCACCATCGACTTCCACTTTCCTCCTAAGAACCTGTCAGCAGATTGGTCCAATCTGTTCACTTTGGCGCACGACCAAATCACATTGGATACTACTCACTAGAGATGCAAGTCTCTAAGTAGGTTGTGATCATTATTTTGAAAAGTATTTCTTTCTTTAATCTCTCGTTTCTAGCCTTTCACACACGCACACACACACACGCGCGTGCGCGCACAAACACACACACACAAAGAAACCCATTCACACCTCACAGACATGCATGTGGAAGTCCAAGTGTATGCACATATATACATGCACTGATAAATGTACAAGAAACATATTTAATAATCTGTCGAAATCTGTTAGGCAGAAGATACATTGCTTCTATACGTAACATCTTCCTCTTTCTCGATACGTATACTGATAACGCACACATAGTTGGTACACACGTACACACACACAGGCTGTAAATCTAGAATATTCAGAGAAACAATCATAGCAAAGAGTAAGTGTATATACAAAACAACTTTTTTCTGGCATATATACACTTAAAAAATAAGTGTGCAATGCACTCTCAGCCTGTTTTTCTCAAACCTATACACAGACAAATACACAGAGAAACAGGCTCGCAAATATGCTTAATTTTTCAGGCAGCATTATTAAAATACTAGTTTACCCGTGCATTTTCTTGTTTATGTTCAACTGTAATTAACATTCAATAGCTATCTCCCTTGAGAAATGTTACAGACAGAAAATATAGCCAATCACGTGACATATTATATAAGTTGATTCTCACATCACCTTGTCGAATGCATATATTCATTTTATAAACGAATTCTGGCAATAATACAACCATCATTTTAAAGTTATTTCGATGCTTTTTGCGTGTAAAGTCAGACAGCATATACACATATTGCTATGGGTATACACCCATATTCCACCCACACAAATAAATGGAAGATACATATGTACACATACATACACATATTTATTTCTGTAAGTGCTCACCTACGTAAATTTATTTGAATCCATTCCGAATCCGTATGCCTAAATATTTACTTATGCGTATTTTCATGCACCTTCCCTTTAATTGTGCATTTATGAATGAACCAATGTCCATTTGATTTAGATAGTCGCATTATGTTTGATATATGTAAGCAACAGTATTATGGGCACTTTATTGAACGGGGAAAATAGAATATATATAGACTTAATGTATGTATAGTGGTATAGTGCTATGAAAATATGTGAAGGAACGCAGGGTTGCCTTGCTCTCGGGAGGGGGGAGGCCAAAAGCGACCCATTCACCACCGAGAACATTTTTGAAATTTAATCAATTTCAGAGACGTTTAGAGGTCATATGAAACGAGTATTTGGACATATAATGGCTAATTCTTCCCAGTGAATTGTTTTAATAGAGAATTTTAGTAGTATATAAATAGTGAGGGAACGCCGTCCCCACTCCCACATAAGTACGGGAACGCCGTTCTCAAACATTCCTAGAGCACTACATCACTGTTTATGTATCAATTGTTGGCATAGTAAACTAAAGCTGTTATGTTTTCCTCATTGGAATACTAGGACCCGTGCCGTCAAAAAAGACGACTGTTTTATCAATTATAGACGATTAATCATAAATAGTTTTATTTTTCAACAAACAGAATAATCTCTTTAAAAAGTCTTGTCTGTCCCCTTCCCACCTTCTACATTGGGTGGATTGCCGTGCTGGTGGAGGGGCGTTCTGCAGCAATGACTGGCTAGAGAGGGGAAAGTAAGGAAGGAAGTGGAAGTAAGACATGGGGAAATATATGGATGTGAAAATGTCATACTCCCTTTCCTCGTGACACACTGTGTATTATTATAGTTAGATATTTTCTTAAAGAAGTGTACACAACCTTCTTAGCAACTGATTCAAAACTAAAAATATTTCAGGGAAATCTATTGAAATTATCCCTTAAAACTAACAAAACTCGAACTGCTTTGGATGTTTATCAGATGAAATTACGGCGCAGTGGATTTCTTTCACGCAAAGATATGTTTGTGTTCAGGGTTTAGACAAAATAAAAGAAACAGTCTTGAAACAGAAGAGCGAAAGAGATGTCATTTACATTTTCATATTCTAAAATTAGCGATCGAAATGAAACAGAAATCACGCTTACATGAAAAACTTTGCTGTGAAAGAGAACAGGAAATCTTTTACGTGTACTTTCTCAGAAACACGAATAATATTGGAGTATAGTGAAGCTTCGACAGGCCTAGCAAGCCGGAAGTGACTATAGAGAACTGCTCAAGTATAACGTGTGAAAACGAAAACTAAAAGGCAAGAGGACGATCTCGCAGGCGTTGGATCGAATCCCCTGGCCAGTCCGTCACCGAGGCGACTCACCAAGCAATCGACCACCGTCTCCACCTCCCTGTCTCCACCTCCCCTTTTCCAGTATACATGGAAGATAAAATAAAAATAAATAAAAAAGATAAATAAAAAGTGCCGTTTTGTATATCATCATATACAAGAGCTTTTGACAGATTTTTACGCATTATATTTTTGCCCCAGACACCTTGGAAATGGAAATGAATGGAGTTATTTCGGAAATTGCGAACATTTCTGCGCCTAGATGCAACATCATCCGACCATAAATTCTCCGTAGATATACTGTCAAATAAAATTGTGAATAAATATGTACACATATTTACAGATATTCTTATAAAGCCAATACATGTTAATAGACATAATAATATACATTCACATACATTAATCAATTAGCAATACTATAGACACAGAGACCGAGCAGAAGGAAAATAGAAATAAATGTAGGTATGAATGAAACAAATAAACAAAACAAATCTCTACTTTGGCTGACACACGCCTTTATTTATAGCAGCTCATCGATATTCATTGACTAGCTAGTTTTTCTTGCAAGGGACTTATTTTATTGCTCGTGAACTTCATTGAAAGTTATCTTATTAATATTACGCATATCTTTATACAGTAAACTCTCGTTGTAACGGAACTCGTTTTAACGGCACTATTAAATGACACTCGCTTTCTAACGGTACGTTTGTTTATATATTCTCTCAAGACTATTCTCGGAGTAGATTGGTTTGCATCAACGGCACATGAAGATTTCAGTGCATTATCTTAAAAACTAAAATTAGTAAACCCTTAAAATAATGCCGATAATAGTAACATAGGGAATTAAACTGCGAAATGGTAATACAAAGTCATTTTTGTCTGTACGTTTTGGTTTTTCATTTATTAATAAATCTTATATAAAATCCATCCGTTATAACGGAAAATTCGTTATAACGGCACTCTAAAAAATCCCCGTAATAACGGGAGTCTACTGTATCTTAAATTGAGATATCCTCACATACATCCATATTAGAACCAAACAGAAATTGTAGATATTAAAGTTCAGTGAATTTTAAAAGATATATACAATATTGGCTTCTTGGAAAAACAGTAAGTTTCTTGATTCATTGATATAAAATGTTTTCCATACGTTTTTCTAATAATCAGTTTTAATATATTTAATATTCCGACCCCTTTATATTTTAAATCGTATCATTTTACACATTCGATTATAATCATTTGATAGTTTCAAATCTAAATCCCTTTTTCATTTATTGCTTAGACAAGTAAACGCTTAATCGCAACAATTTGTCAGCCTTTGCAAAATAGCAATATAAATTTATTCCTAGAAACAAAAATATGAAAACTCATCTTGCTATACTACGCCTGGCAAAAATATGGAATGAGCACACTTAGAGGGTGTTCACCAAGCTTCTTCTTCTTCTTTTTTTTTTTTTTTTTTACTTCGCAGAAAATAAACAAATCACAGATATGACACAAGAATTATGGAATCACCGTGTAATGTGCATTTCTAGAACAAATACCAGCACAAGTCTAAATATGCAAATTAGTCTACAGCTAAAAGGGAGTTCTTGCAGACCTTAACGAGCTGTTGGACTTATTGTTGGACTGGGCTAATTGAAAAGGAACATGACTTCAAAAAGGGAGCTATCAATTGAAATAATGGAAAGGATTATAAAACTCGTTCTGAAGGAAATCCAACATGGAGTGTGGCAAAATATGTTAGTTGTTCTCAGTCAGCCGTGTTTAAAATTTGGTGCAAGTATAAACAAAATGGGAAGGTTATAAAGGAAAACATACGGGTAGACCATGGAAGACGTCAAGGCATCAGGATAGAACACTCAAAGCAATATGCCTTGAAAATAGAAAATGCACAACGAAACAAATGAAAAACAAATAGGCAGAAACAGGAGTCAGTATTTGTGACAGAACTGTAAGAAATCGGCTGAATGAAATGAAACTTTCATACAGAAGAGCCAAACAAAAATCAGCACTAACACCTAAACAGAAGAAAACAAGGTTACAATGGGCTAAAGAGAAGCAATCATGGAGTGTGGATGATTGGATGAAAGGGATATTCAGTGATGAATCATAAATCAGCATTGGCCAAGGCGATGATGCTGCAACTTTTGTCTGGTGACATTCGAATGAAACGTATAAAGATGACTGCCTGAAGAAAACAAGCAAATTTCCAGACTCATTTATGATATGGGGTTGCATGTTAGGTAAATTACATGGGGAGATAGAAATCAGTATCTTAACAGTCAATGCACTGGTGCACATTG
Organism: Architeuthis dux; assembly: GCA_006491835.1. Lineage (NCBI taxonomy): Eukaryota > Metazoa > Mollusca > Cephalopoda > Oegopsida > Architeuthidae > Architeuthis > Architeuthis dux. Next base: position 13,495,248 of record VCCN01000986.1, read on the forward strand.
TAATTTTGGACACTTATTGAAAGATTTTCATACATACATATTTCTATTTTATGCTATAAAAGCAGAAATATGAGACTTAAATTATGTACCTGCTTATCTACGTAATCATGATAGTCGACACAGACACACATATACTATTACGTATGCACAAATACGTGCGTGCATGTTTTTGCGTGTGTTCGTGTGTGTATATATTTGGGAAATAATTCAACTTTGCCATCTTTGTATTATCTAGAGTACAAATACAGTTATATGTCGACTTACGCCCAACGGACTTACGACCGATCGCAGATACGCCCCCATTAGAGATTAAAACCCATTAACTGCGGATGACGGGAATGTCAGTCATTGCAGTTCAATAGCTCAACTGCGAATGGCTTCGTCATGTCAATGAGAAGTCGAAAAGGAGAAGGTAAAAGAGCAGACACCTTCCTGGTTTGAGTTAATAATTTAGTGAAAGAAATGTAATGGATGACATTTGTTCCTTTCTCATCGAGAAGGCAAGTAAGACGTATGTACAATATAGAGGTTTAGGTAAATATGTATGTGGCATGGTATCTTATGTTGCCTTAATTTTCCGCCTAAAAGCTCTCACTGTCTACTGCTGGTGATGGTAATCAGAAGTTATTGATCAAAATATTTATTAGTGCAGCAACATCTCTTGCAAATATTCATAAAAATTCTGTCCGTCCTTTTCTCTGTCTTTGACTTGTCATATATATTTCTGTTCAAGTAAGTTGAACATTGGCAAACAAGTGAGCTGTAAAATCTTTCATGTTAACCCCACGTAAGATATTAGGTGACTTTTTTCTTTTGTTAATATTTGATTCTTTTTCTCAGTGGCTTTTTGCCAATTCATTCATTTCATTCCCTTTAAAGCCACATGTATCTGTCGACTGGAAGACATATTCATCTCAGTTCGCTTCAAGATGGCGAAAGGCGGCGCCAGGCTGACTTTTGTATTTATTTTCTTGGTGAGCTGTAAAATTCTTTTTGGCCGCATACATCTGTCTCAACCGGCTCATAGTGAGAAAATTACAGCACATATCAAGTCGTAAATGTTACATGTCGATTTTGAGAGCTATTCGTATTGAGTTTTCCGCAAATTATACATATAATTCAATATTTTACTGTTAGTGTAGAAAGAGAATTCGATTTGTATCAACTATTTCGACTTGGTATTAGTGAGCATGTTCGAGGATGCATCAATAAGTCCGTAGTCTGATACGTAGATATTAGCTAAATTTTGTTTTGAAATTCTTACTGTATAATATTCGATCTATGCGATTAATATTCACCACCAAGGAATGAGGTTAAATAAATATTTGTTGTGTAAAATAAATGCTTTTTCCATCAT
>VCCN01000986.1:13499703-13513945 GCA_006491835.1 Architeuthis dux
TATTTTTTCCTCTGTGTAAAGTGTTTTAAATATATTTGTTTCACTCTGTAAAAATATTTTTCTTAGAAATATATTTTGTTGAAAAGTTTGGACGACCTAACTGATCTGGGTAAGAACACGTGGTCAGGAGAGGAAGGGGACGATGTCGTTTTGATGAAATAAATACACTTTTGGATTATATGTTCTGATTCTTAATTTAAAAAGAAATGTTCAGAGAACTCAGAGAAAAAGATTACTGATAATTAGATATAAGAGAGAAAGAACTACTACTACTACTACTACTACTACTACTACTACTACTACTACTACTACTACTACTACAACCAACTAATAATAATAATAACAACAACAACAACAACAACTGCCTTTTAGACATGAGTGCGACAAATGCATGTCCCCAATGAGATATTGCTAATTTGACGTGCAGCTGCTGTTTTATTTTCATTTAAATTATCTTTTAATTTTATTCTATTGTGGAAACGACATTTTAGATTGCTATCTGCAGCCTTAAATGAAGAGCACATCTTGGATAACAATGAAGTGAAGAAAGCACGATATTTTCCGTGTCTTATCTCAGTGGTCCTTCGCTTGCGGTGCACGCCCACCCAAGTGGTGCGTAAGGCAATTTGGGAGTAGTGTGAGAAGAGGGTGGCAAACAAACTTTTCTTTTCCTGTTATGCCACGCATTTCAAAGTTAATTGAGAAAAAGCAACAGCAGCCAGCCCATTGAAATGACGTCTAATACATTTTTACTTTTTATTATCTGCACTTTTTCATATTAACAATTTTGACTTTTTTAAATTTATTTTTTTAGCATTAAGACTAAGGGGTGCGAAAAAGATATTGAAATCTCGAAGGGGTGTGAGCGTTAATAAACGTTAAGAGCCACTGCCAAAACGTTGGATAAGTTTCTGATACTTTCTTTCAAACAATCTTGCTGTTCTTACATTAGTTGAATGATTTAATATATAATAATTATTTTATTATAACATGTAGCTGGTTGCGAATGCAGGGGTTTATGATGTTGATATTGTTTAATTATAATATGTAGCATACCCCCCCCCCCCCAAGAAAAAGAAAGGGATAGGGGGGATCTGGTCTTGCATTATCTATCCTAATCCCAGCGTGTCTCTTTCGTAACCGAAATATACATACATTATTTCCCTTCACCAGAAGAATTCATCAGTCACTATCTGACTTGCCATTAACCATATTTACTCTATGAATACCTAAGCTATCTCACAAGGACATCTACAATTGTGTGATGAGATATACACAGGGAAGGAATGAAAGGCAGAACAAGGATACACAATTGTTTCCATTATTCAAAATTAGAAGGGGGCTCTCCACTCCCCGCCTAACTAGGCTAGGCTGCCATATTGTTTTTTGAGGTGGTGGCGCGGACTGGGCTAGATGTCCATGTATAAAAATACACTCTCTTTCGTCAAAAACACAGAGAAAGACGGTCTCTAGAAAAAATGGGATGGGGGGAGAAAAATGAAGAGAGAAGTAAAAAGGCTTCGTATACCTTTTTGTAAAAGGTGTTTAATGCTTCAGTCATTCCAAGATCTTGAAAAACTTTCTAACTAAACCAGAAGTGGGTCTCTGAAAGAACTTCATCTTTATATCATACGTAACTCCTAGAAAAGACACCCTAATCCTGGCGTCATTCGCGCAGATAAAGTTGTTTACTTTCATTCATTGTTTGCAAAAGTTGGTTTAATCTTCCCCTAGCACCTGTTTTTACTTTAAGCTGATAGTTAAAGTAAAAGGTCAAATCGTCATCTGATAAAGAGTCTACTCGAAGGATTTCTCTGTCGTGCGTTCCAAACCACCATTCAAACCATGGTCAGCGGCGTCAGAAACACTATTCGTCTCACCACAGTTCATAGAGGTGACACATTGTCACACACGTACACGACATCTAGGACCAGAACATGATCTGACACCATGCGGCCGACAGGTCCTCGACGTGATCCCAAAGCTTACAGGGACAATGGCAGAAGACATACTCAACCGATTCTTCAAGGCCATCGGCAATATGAATATCATAATTATTATAAGTAAAAGTATGAAGCAACACAAATTGCATCTAGAAGAAATATTTGTATTAAATATCTAGTTATGAGTATGAACAGTAACAGACGACAACCGGAACCAGAGAAAATAAAGGCCATACATGATATGCTAGCAACCACAGGTATTATAAAACTATAGCCAGTGGGACGGCTTAGCCAAATAATTGTGCACTTTGTGATAAAAGCATATAATTTGTTACACTTAGAGCCAGAGGCATTCAAAAAGAATTGTTGATATTGAGCCATCATGAATCTTGAATATGTCGCCATGGCAGCCATTTCAAAATTGCCGCCAGCGACTACTGTTTTCAGATAGACTTTCGTATCAGCGATGGATATAATATGATATTGAGGACATAATAAAATGAATTTATTTACCATACATAGTTTTAGGAATTTGGATAGTACATGCAAGTCATTGAAAATGTAAGATGGCCGCCATTTTTCAAGATTGTGGCCACGACACAATTCCAAACTCGAAATACATGCTAACAATTACAACCGAAACCTAGGGTCACTCGCGGGAAAGTCTATTCAGCACCCCACTTCACAATAACAGAGGGTTGTGCAGTCTAAGGCAGCTTTTTTGCACTTGTACTGCCTAACACAACCCTTCTTACATTTGCTGGAGACATAGTTGGACTGGCCTGCATCTGGTAGGCATGTCCAGCAGGGTTCATAGTAGTCCTCAGATGTCTTCCATCTACACAGTGATGGTAGTCCTGGTGTGGACACCAAGCATCTTGAATTGTGAGATAGAAGGAAGCTTCTGGGCGATTCTAAAGTTCCAAATTAGAATCCTGCATCATAAAAAATGTACGATTTGACACCGAGATCATCCATATCTAGTTTACGCAACCTTATTGCAATTACAATTCTCATACCAGTCATGGCTACCATCTTGAATTTTCAATGACTCGCTTGCACCATCACCATCACCACCATCACCAGTACCACAATCACTACCATCACCATCACAACTATTGTTAGAAGGCATCTATGGGACCATGATTAGCATTTCAAGCTTATCTCGCAGACCATTACACTCACACCCGAGGTCTAAGATTCCATAGGATGAAAAGTAAAACCAAGATTAAATCCACTGTAAATAGTTGCAGTAAATACATTTATTTATAAAAAAAGTAAACTGAGTACTTTACTCAAAGAAGAAAAATGGCTGCCATGGTCGACATATTGAAAATGCAATTTGAAAAAAAATGCCTTTGGCTATAAGTATACCAAATTATATGCTTTTATCACAAAATGCACAATTGGCTTGCAATTTTCAGCTAATCTACCCCACCAAGCCGTCTTTTTTTGAGTTCATCAATTATTATAACCAGTATGTGCTAAAAATGCACCCCTTACCCTATATTAAAAACGAACATAAAATGGCATTGGTTAATTGAATGCCAAAAATCTGTTGAACGAATAAAGAAATTACTCACATCTGATTGATCATTAACCCATTTTGAGCGTAACCTAGAAATAATTATAACAGCTGAGCATTCAGATTATGGTTCGTAAATCATATATACGCAGCACATACATACGTACATTTACGATACAATTAACTATGAGTTATGTTTTGTGATATGCCAAAACAAGTGTCATATAACTTTTCAATAATTTTTATAGTGTCAGGCATAAAATAGCATTTATGACAATACGAAAGAAATATGTATTGTTTTGTGTTTTATATTTCGATTATAAAATGAAATATGCTGATTGATAGGCATTTTTCAAGCTTGTGTATACTGTTCGAAGAAATGAATTGCATTACATATAAAGATATATAACACAGCTCAGGAAGCAGGTTTTCATGATTAATTGAAACATATCTAAAATTACCTATAAATAGATTGCCACTTCATACCTTTACATTTCCCTTGGCACGGATCGGTCATGTAAACTGACATAACTTCATCTAGACTGAACTTTAGAAACATCCGTTCGCATTGGAATCATTTTACGTCATAATACTAAAGATGGTGGAAATGTTTATTTATTATTTATTTACACTTTATACATGTGTTTAGCACAAGGCCACAAGGGGTGGATTAAAGGTGGTGGTCTTCACTTTTCTATTTTACTTTTACCTAGAACCTTTTACGACCCCTTCACGGTGCATTATCTCTTTCACCAAAATAATTAATTCTTCCACACTTCATTTCAATTCAATGCTTCATTTACTCGATGGCGGCTTATATTACAACCCCGTGATAGCCAAACCATTGAATGAATTATATACGAATTGGATTATAATGATGGGGATGGGTCAAAAGGCACAATTTTAAAATTAAATAAAATGAGGGGGTTAGTATGAGTTCCCCCGACCCATGCTAGGGGAAGAAGGCTGACTGGGGGCCGAAATCTTATTGTCAAAGTTAATGCTAATACCATGCGTTTTTATACACGCAAAGAAGCAACACTCTTGACATGCATGCCTTTCAACTCTCTCAGATTTTACGATGACATGGGACTTACGAGTGTTTTAAGTAAATGGTGCGAAGTCAGTGCAAATCACGTGTCACGTTCTTGAAAACACTTGCTGACAGTACTAAAAGCCTGCCAGCAGCTTCGGTTTCTTCTCTCACTTTAGATCCATTTTCCCACTCATCAACAAGTCAGAGAAAAAAATGTTTCTGTCCGATTGAAATAAAGCAATTCCTTAGCCACGTTCTTAACCCACGCCTCGAACCAGCTTAACTGACTCTTCTACTTACTTTGTTACCAAGATGAGCAAACTGGCCGCGAATTCACTTCACCGAGAATAATGGTTTTTTGTTTATTTTGCCATGACCGGGTCAAAGAAAGAACTCTGGTTTCGCATTTTATCAACACCGGATAGCTGTGAGAAGTGGCCGCAGGTCAGCCTTATCTTCAGCCAACTGTCCACGCCAGGTATTTCGACGTCGCCAGAAGATGATAATTAATACAGATCCTGATTAATCTCCACTCAACTGACGTCAGTTAGAGACGGTTTTCCACTGTTTGCCCACTGTTATGGCCAGATCTAATCAGATGATATTGACAGTCACCTTAGGGCGCTTTGTGCATGAACTACTTACTGGCATCGCATCGCTTGTGTCATCCAAAACGCTTAGTATTCATGCCAGTGCCACAGTGTCGACACAAAATGGCGCTTCGGCTGCCAGTCAGCATTTCCGCCCGTTGGCCGCGGTTCAACCCTAGTATGCCACACTTCAAAGTCGGATAATCGAAATCAGCCAGAAACAAAGCTTTCTTTGTAGCCGACTTCTATTGATAGTCTTGTTTGTAATCGAAAGACTCGCTTTGAATGATGTAAAGAGGAAATTGCCAGTTTCAGAATTGCAACTGGTTAAGTCACGATTGCTATCCCACTGTGCATTTATTTATTAACCACTTCAGATCCATAAACTATTTCTTATGGGTTTTGTTTTTTTCCCCCTTTATATTTTAGCTTATAGCAATTTCATTCCCAATCAAAATCTGGTCATGTTAACTCTATTTCTACGATAGAGTTTGGACCTCGGGTCACCAAAGTAATTTTCTGTAGTAGAAACTTGAGAAGAGAAACACAATTTATAGCATTCGCTAACCTCTTCGACAGCATATGTAAGGTTACTATGTCTACCCCGCTATGTAATATCTTTAAATGCTTTTGAAAGACAAAACAGATTTACGAAGTAGCTTGACAGAAGTGGAAGTAAAATAATGCGTTTGAGATGTATAGGAAAGATTTCTTAAGGAGTCAACCTTAGACTCAACTAAATACAAGAGGAAAATACTAAATTCCTAGTCTGAACACATTCTGCAACCACCATTAATAGCCAACAAGTAATGATATATTTATAACAAGTTTTCTTATTTGGATGATTTATCAAGAATAGAAATAAAAAGAGATATGTCGTTCTATTTCAAAATAAATACTGACAAATGTTATAATGATTAAATGGACATTTTTTAACCAGTTTTCTTGGGCACCGTCTAGCCGGTTATAATTTCTTACAAAATTCATGTAAATTCTAGGTAGCTGTAAAAAGTCCTTCTTTCTGGTAGTTTACATATTATTCAGTCCATAGTGAATATATTAACACAATGAACATAGAGCATAACAATTGATATACACTAAGAGTTTTTGTTACTGAATGTTGTTGAAGAACACAAGAGTTAATCATTTTATAGAATTATAAAATGTCCAAAGAAACCGAAACATTTAAAGAAACCGAAACATTTTAAAGACAGAATTACATCTAATATAAAGGAAATCAGAATTGCAGAGAGAGAGAGAGAGAGAGAGAGAGAGAGAGAGAGAGAGAGAGAGAGAGAGAGAGAGAGAGAGAGACTTATTGTGGTGTTATGTTTTCTTTTCGCAATGTGAATAAATGAGCAATAACATCAAGCAGGGTATTATTATTCCGAATTGACAATGGTGGCAAGCCGTGCGGCCTAGTCAGATAGATGATGAAGACAAAAGTAATGACAAAGAATTGAAGTTATTAGTTATACGGGGCGTAGTGCATTTCAGCTGGTGACTCCCAGAGTTGCCCTGTTAATTTATTTTCTAGATGTCCTAGATGCTTGAAATTAGTTACACTTGTACTATTTGTTACATGAATCGGTTAACTATTTTATTATTTCGAAATTCTCCTCCTTTCTGACTAATTATATAGGTAAGTGGATAAATGAGGTTGGGTGAACGTGGATTTTGGGTAGGGGTAAGTTAGTATGTATTCAAGTGGTTTATATGGAGGGTAGGAGTGGGGAATACATTTATAGAAAGACAAATTTCAAATTAATTAAAATTAATAATTAGTAAGGCACAGTGGAATTTTTACATAAGGGGAATTGAATGGGGTAAACGTAGATTTGAGATAGTAATATTGGTATAAAGTGTGGATGTAAATACGGTATATTGGGGGAAGATGTGGTGGTGGTGGGATCGAGTGGTTTAAATTTAATTAACATTGGTTGAATTGTCCTATGAGTAGGTAAATGAGTGTGGATTGTGTGGATATAGATTTGAGATGGGGGTGGCCTGTGTCAAAATGTGACTAAATTGTAGATTTAACTTGTATATAAGTAGGTGTAGTGTGTTTGTGTTTGTTCATGGATTTGGGGCTAGTGGGGTTGGGTGGCTAGTTTGTATGAGGCCATGTTGTTATTGATTTCTTTGGTTTCTTAGTTTCTGAAGTTGTGTTTGGCTTTTTGGGAAGGATCTTAGTGTTTTAATTTCTTACTTATTTGGTTATTAAATTGTTTTTGTTGTTGGGTTTGTATGGTTCTGTTTGTTTTTTGTGTAGTCTTAAATTCAAGTTTTTGGCTTTATTACTAGTTTGTTTTTAGACGTTAGAATCGTAATCTTTTAGTATATAACGTAATAGGAATTTATTTTCGTGCCGACATTTTGTTATTAGTACAGATCTGAGAGAGAGAGAGAGAGAGAGGGGGGGGGGAAGAGAAAATAGCAGAAAGAGCTGGGTATGATAATGCCAAGAATTAAACTGCAGAAATATTTACGCTCCTTGTGTAAAAAGACCACAACCTCAAGGCAATATTCCACTGAACTCATCTCTCTGAAACTATTCTCTGGCTTTAATAAGTTACGCTTGTTTTTTGATAATCACGATCTTGTCAGAATTCTTAAAATGCATAAAATTGTGTTTGATATTCATTTCACTGGGGATGAGTAAGTATTAGAGAAATTCACGAAAACACCATTAATACTGACTTCCTGAAGTTTGAGCTTGCAGGTTGCGCCTTCAACACACGGTATTACTATAATTTGATGAGACAAAATAAATATAAAACTCATAAAGCTACACGAGATAAAATGAAAGACATGACTGAAGCTTCGTTAATAATCAATGTAAAAAATATTGCTGTCATGGCCAGATGGAGAAAACTTTTGGATTAAGATATTTATACATTTTAGTTGTGGAAGTTTTACCAGCACAAGGCACAGCGTCATTAACCCATTAACTGCGACAGGAGCAGCCCACTTGCCGTTATCGAAATTCGGGGATAACTTTGATTATACAGGGTGGGGCAAACTCTGTAAACAATGGACCCTTCTACTTGAAGTTACAGACAGAGAAACATAGAAACAAGAATAAAAAGTCGTCCGTAACTTTAAGTGGAAGGGTCCATTGCGTGACTGATGGAAATGTCAGTCATTTGCAGTTGAACCATAGAACTGCAATGACTGACATGTCAGTCATCTGCAGTTAATGGGTGAAAGCTCGCTTATTGTTGGTGAATTGTAATAATACATGTCTACCAAGGCTTGGGAAGCCAGGACTTTATAGATGGAAGTTATACATTTTACTACTTACAAGTTTATAGTGTTAAACATGAAAGGAAAACAATTTGGTGAAACATAATGGTAGATATTCGTAGCTTGTGAATATCGTCGATTTTAGAAGCGCTCGAGAATGTACTTTTATTGAAAATTAGTTTGCAGTAACAAACTTCCATCAATTTGATAAATTGGACAGGACCTTGGATATTGTGGTTCACCATTCCATTTTATCATTTAAGGCAAACGGCCACGTGCATAGTAAACATTTGTTAGACAAATACACACATTGTTATCTTGAGGAGCTGTTCATAAATAGCATTAAATGAGAAACATAAATATCCTCACAATGTCAACGACTAATTCAAGTGATTCTGACGCGACCTTTTCATGGTGAAGTCAAGTGCAGTTCTATATGCAGATGTTTACAGAGAACCAGGACAGAGTTTATGACTTTATGTGTTATTAAACCTGCGGCTAATTACTTACGTTATTGGGTTAATTTAAAGTTTGAAATCGGAATGTTTTACGATTTGACATACATAATGATTTTATCTATTTAATCTTATCTATCTATCTATTTATCTATCTATCTATCTTATTTATCTATATTATGCATTTATCTATCTTATCTATCTATCTATCTATCTATCTATCTATCTATCTTATGTATGTATGTATGTATGTATCTATCTATCTTATGTATATATCCATCTTATCTATCTATCTATCTATCTTATGTATCTATCTTATCTTTCTATGTATCTATCTTATGTATCTATCTTATGTATCTATCTTATGTATCTATCTATGTATCTATTTATCTTATGTATATATGTATGTATGTATGTATGTATCTCTCTTATGCATCTATCTATCTATCTATCTATCTATCTTATGCATCTATCTATCTATCTATCTATCTATCTATCTCTAACATGAGGGATATATAGATAGATAGATTATATATATCCGTCCTGTTAGAAATAAAGGAATATGTCAAAATATATTTGTCCCTTGAGACATTTCGATATAGTTCCTGTGAAAGAGTCGTCGTCGTCATCATCATCATCATCATCATCATCATCATCATCATCATCATCATCATCATCATCATCATCATCATCATCATCATCATCATCCCACTTTCCCTTCTCCTTTCATGACGACTTAGATTGCGCTAACATCTGCCACGTCTTACCGGCAAATATTTCTATCTCATCCCTTCATCTTGTGTCTGGTCTTTTCCTACTGCGTTTACTGTCCCATGGGCACTAACCGGTTAGTCTTTTCCCCCATTTAGTGTTATCTCTTCTTGCTAGGTGACCAGCATTTTTATGCTTAATTATTTGTATAATAACTTTCACCCTAGCATTCCCTCTGATCATTGTCGATCTTTTTCTATCTCTTAGAGTTATTCCTAGTATTGCTCTTTCCATGGCTCTCTGTTTGATTTTGGTTTTCAGTTCGTTTTGCTAATTTCCATGTTCCGCTTCCATATGTCATGGCTGGTATTTGCAAACCGTTGTATACTTTACGCTTTAGGCACATTGTCTCTATTCATACCGAATGCTTTCCAACCTATCGTTATGCGTCGTTTTATTTCGCTGTCATGGTATTTCTCTAACTTTATTACCTGTCCTAGGTAGATGTATTCATAAACTTCTTCTAGAGCCTCTCCCTCTATCATTATGATCTTTTTGGGGAACTTATCGTTGAACATTACTTTTGTCTTTGTTCTGTTCATCTTTAAGCATACTGGCAATTATTTCTAATAGTTTTCAAAGGCATACTGTTATCTTTACGTTTACATCTCGTAATTAAAAATAGACGCATGTTAATCTTTACTTATGCAAGTATATATTTAATAACATGAAACTAATTAAAATATTTTCAATATTATCTTTACTCTATTTAAATCTGCTTAGCATGATTCAATTTCAAAGCCCCAAAGTAATTAGATATTTTTAAACACGTTATATTTAAAATTGGAAACCAAAATCAATGAAAATAGTTAAAACTATCAAATATGATACACAAAATGTTAATGTAATTTATATAAGAATAAGATCCCGTTGTCATGTCCTTTTCTCATGCTTCTTGGCGCTAAACGAGCGTCTGAACTTACAAATAAACAATACCTTACATACGCCCTTCCGTTCGTACGTACCTACTTATGTTCCTATAAACAACGTTCTAGAGTTTGGTCTAATTAACCCATCAACTACGGAAGGTGGCTAAGAGTAATAGTTATCCATTGCAAAATAAAAGCCATTGTCAATTGCAAGATAAGACCCTAACTTCCAGATAGAACTGAGTTGCCACCAATCACAATAAAATGGAAATGTTATTGGGTCAGCCATATCATTCGCAGTTAATGATCTCATTGTGGTTTGTGACTGAAATAGTCACATATTTTTCAGGCAGAAGCCAGGATACTGAACACTGATTTTCTAGGCAGGCAGTCAGATAACCTCCACTGGCTTACCAGAATTTTTCTACCTCCATTTCCCCTCATTTGTACGAAGCTTATTAAATATTAAAAGTCAGACCTAATAGTCATAATACCTGATTCAGCTTAATTGAGTCTAGAACATGACCACTATAGTGGGCACCCAGTGTCGATCGCATTCACTATACCAGAGAATAGTCTATGTGATTAGCTTGCTAAATATAGCTTTTTATATGCATCCAAGAACATTTTCACACACACACACATAAGTAAACACATACATAGTAAAAATAAATAGTCGAAAGAAATGTATATTGAAAAGATATACTCTACAAAGTAGTAGTGAGCGGACATTTAAGTGCATTAGTTTATCATTTATCTTTGAATGCTAATGAAATGTCAATCTCACTTTACGGGAGTTAATATTACTCTGTGAATGATCAAATCTATAGAAATTAAGAAATTGTTGGTATTGGACATTTCTTAAAGTTTTCATGAAAACAAAAACATTTTAACAGATCGTTTTTACGGTTAAAGTATAGTTTGAAAGAAACATAAGCAACTCAAACACAGTATTCTGTAAAATATTGCATGGAAACGTGAGAAAATAGATGCAATATATTTGTTGGTACATGCATGCATGTGCGTAGGTGAAATGATGCATATGTGTATTTACACACTGATAGAAGTCTGCATGTAGTATGCTAACCATTATTTAAGACTCTAAAAACGTGATTCTCTATGTATAGATGTCCACGTGGCTTTGTGCGTGTCTTCGTTTTTATATTGTTATCTAATGATAATGCTTATTGTCCGAGCGGATAACGGCTCTGAGAATGGACTCGAGTTCGACTGGGACAGTTTGTTCACTCCGAACTAATCTCCTTGGGAAAGACATGAATCCACCTCTATTCACAGTTATGGGTGACGTGTATGGGTGCTTGTCGCCTCTAAGTCGATTTCAGGTATCGCCAACAAGCCGAGTAAGTAGTAATGTGTAGCAAGGACGGCTGAAGCAATACTTTATTATCTAATGAAAAATGGATATGCTTGAATCGTTAGAGGCAAGCCAGATTGATAATGACTGATGAGATCACGATTGCCAGCTATTGACTTTAAAAGACATTACACCAGAACAAGAGAAGAAGGAAATGTTTATTTAGCGACTACTTTCAAACTTCTACCCATTAAATGATGCGAGTAAGAAGCATGTTGCAGATCGTTGAAATGGTGCCAGGGACATAAAACGATAGAAATGTAGAAGGACAACAATATCTCGAACAGAAGAGATTGTTGGCCGCGTATAAATTACTCAGATATCAATATTACACGTTGCAATTATTAAACGAACTGTTTGTCGTTGCTATCTGGAAGAAAAGGATATCAACACGTAGAAAATAAGTGATGCCCAGTCTAGGAAAATAGACGCCACGAATACAAGGGCTAAAGCTCCAATTTCCTAGGCTGAACATCACTTTGTGCCGACACTACACACACACACACACACGCGCGTGCGCGCGCAACAACAAAAAAAGTCCAGTAGTCCAAAAATGAATCAAAATGGTCAGCTTATTTTGCACCAAACTGTACTTTACTTAAAATGCAAATTGTTCTGAAATATTTATCATGTAACGTCAAGGTGTTAATGTTTCACAAAAAGACTGTACTGAGCAGGTGGCAACCGTGTGTTCAATCTATTTTCTTCCAATATTAACCCAACTTTCAAAGGCTATAAATTTGCGTAACAGCTTATAATGTCGGAGTAAAATATCGAACCGACGACAAAACTCAAAAACTGTTGGCAGTTTGGAATACGTGAATTTTCATTAAATTGGCAACACAAAGAAAATTAATAAAAGAAGAAAAAATTTGATTGAAATGGCAGAAATAAACGAAATTATGAGAAAAAGAATGTGGCACAAATGAGAAATTGTTCGTTAGTAAAGGCTATTGATAATTTACTTATGTGTATCGGCATATAATCAGCTTTTCCCGTTCCAATGGTTTTATAGGAGTGCGATGACCTAGTAATAAAACGTCCGCTTTTAGATCTTGTATGGTAGCCTCAATTACCTAAGTGTATATAGCTTATTAAACATTATTTCACGGCCTGGGCATTAACCCATTAACTGCAGATGACTGGAATTTCAGTCATTGCAGTTCTATGGCTCAACTGCGAATGACGGAAATTTCCATCAATCACACAATGGACCCTTCCACTTAAAGTTTACGGACACAGAAACAAGCAGAAATCACCTGTAACTATAAGTAGAAGGGTCCATTCTTTACAGAGAATAACAAACTGCTCAGCTTATTTTGCGCCACCCTGTATAATCAACGTCACTACCGCATTTAGAATACGGTAACTGAGCTGCTCCTGTCGCAGTTAATAGATTAACCAATACAAAATAAACTTAGCTTTCTTCTGGACTGAATGGAAAGTCCATAGGTATTTGTAAAATTTAAACACTTATAGTTTCGTTTTCGTCAAAATAAGAAATTGTCCGCAAGTAAATGCTATTGTTAATTTGTGTATCGGCATATGATTAGCTTTTCCTGTCCCAATAAAACATTGGAGGACAATGGCCTAGTAATAAAACGTCAGCATTTACTTCTTGCGTACCGTTTCAAATGTCAGTATTCGCTCTAGAAAAATTATATGTCTCGAAATTGACACACGTAAAAACTTAATCACGAACAAATACCGATAAGGAGATATGGTAGGTTCTAATTGGAATCAGGGCCGGCTACTGGCGACCCCAGCACTCTGTCTTATTTCCAGTCATCTTGACTTGATTTTTCATTGTAAACTGTAAAAAGAAGATTGGTTAAATTAGGCAATCCATGTTACCAATAATAATTACCCTATAAATTACACCCAGGCTGTTATATCCGTTGATAGTTATAAATGATGCCAGCCTACATTTGAAATTTTGCAAACAAGAAAATAATTGGTCATTAATATTCGTGGTAGCCTCATTTACCTAAATATACATAGCTTATAGTACAGAGATAGATCTGTTTAAATGTATTTCTAGTTGGAATAAAAGTGCAATATGATAATTATGCTGACATTAAGTTGGATTTGAAATGTTTAGTGTACTTTTATGTTTCATAACTTCAAAGATTTATTATTGAATTGACCTATATTCAAGCGCAAGAATTATTATGCCCATAATCGAATCTTTTCATGGAAAGTAATCAACAGTCAAGCCGCAAACTATATTTTTCGTTAATATTAGATTAAAAATACCAAAAACATTTGAAAATATTTAAGAAAGAAAACTCTTCACCAAATAGTTTTCGTCTTTTCCGAAGAGTTAATGATACTGAATTATCATGAATTTAAGAGGAAAATAGATTTGAGGTGGGAAGTGTCCATATATATATATATATGAATGAAATTCAGAGAATGGAAAATTTTATATC
>VCCN01000986.1:13569803-13582188 GCA_006491835.1 Architeuthis dux
CTCCGTGCGGGGGATCGAACTTCGCGTTTCATATATATAGATATAGATATAGATATAGATATAGATATAGATATAGATATAGAGATAGAGATATAGATATAGATAGATAGAGTGAGTGAGAGAGGCTCCGAACCCAACTACTTATTTTATAAAATATCCGATATCATTAAATACCTAAAAACTTCCAACAAGTGGGCTTTTCATTACTTTTTACATTTTTGTGGAATTCAACTATTCTTCTATTTCTCCCTCCCCCTCTCTCAATCTCTCTCTCCTCATCTATCTATCTATCTATCTATCTATCTATCTATCTATCTATCTATCTATCTCTATATATATATGCGTGTATATATTTATGTGTGCATATACATATAACACATGCGCAGTTCTGTAGATGTGTTTTAATATATGCGTCCATATTTATATATAACTGTGCAACATATGTTTTACTTCTTTTTTGTTCCTGGGTAGTAAGTGTTATTTTCTAATTGAAACAGGGTGTTCTTTTAATCGCCTTCTTTTACTGATTTGGGTGTCTGCTCTACTGGGCGACACATTTGGGAATAAGTTCCCACCGTAGAACCCATTAGAAAACTCAAATGGCAATAGGCAGGTCAAGTTGCAAGAATGTCAGAAAACCGCTGGACATTGTGACTCACAACATGGATCCACAGAGATCATATGCGGAATTGTGGCCGGCAGAAAATAAGATAGCGTGGCGATTGAGACAGGTTCAGGAGATATTGGCGCCGCGACGTTCGCGATAGAGAGATCTGGTGAATCTTGGTGGAAGGTCTACGCCCAACGACGGACGTTAAAAGGCTGCTGCTGATGATGATTATGATGATTGCAAGCCAGTCAAATATTTCTTGGGATAGATACCTATATAAATGTATGTTGCGCTCGGAAAATATCTTTGTGCCAGAGTTCGATTCTCACTGAGAGTATCACTATTGCGGTTTTGTGCCAGATTAAGCTAAGAAGCTGGAAGTCCCATGCCGACGAACGACGATTACCAAGGTAGTCTCACAGGCTTAGTGAGTCCGATTCTCACTCGGAGTGCTATTATTGTGTAATAAATATCTACATCATGTCTGATATTTTATATTTACTTAGTATAACGTGTTCTAAACCTCTTCTAATTTCCACGTTCAAAGTGTTTAGTTTCTGTCTTTCTTCTGTCTTCAAGCTGTAAGCGTATTTAAATGACTAATTTCTAAAATAGAACTGAAATGAAAAGAATACTTCATTAAAGGGATAACGTAATACTTTGTATCAGACCGTGAAATTAAGCACGAAGCAGAACCAATTTATTGACAGTGTGCTAACATGCCATGAATATGTACTTTCAGTTTTGCCAAGGAAAGAGGCAAATAAACTTATTAAAGCCTACAGGACTTTGTATTAATTTTGGTTACTATTCACGTTCATCTTAATTAGTAAATAGTAGTCAAAATTAATACAATTGGTTACAATACTTTATCTAATAAAAAGATAAATGAAGAAATAACAATGAGACTTTATTTGAGAACTAGTTGATCCCTGTGAAAAGAATTCACTGATATATTTGAATTTCTATGAGATGATTTTTTAGGAAAGAAACTACTGAACAAGTTTCAGAGGAAGAGTCCATTGTTTCAAATGGTTGATCGGAGATATTTGTATCGGCAAAATTGTTACCTTTAAGTGGAAGAGTTCATTGTTACGGACAGAGAAACAGAAATAAATCACACTGTTCATTATATAAGTAGATTTGCAATTAGGCTAAGTTGATTTCAGGGTTAGGGTTTGGGTTAAGTTTGAATCAAATGCGGCCAAAAAAAGAAAAGAAATCAAAACGACAATCGATGATTGTAAAACAAACAAAACTGGCTGATGCAGGGTCAAACTTCATTTCTACTTCTACTCCAACTGAAGACGATTACTGCAACTTTTGTATTGTATTGTACACAAAATAAATTCGAAAATATAAAAGATTTGTCAGTTTGGCTCCGTTGGTAAGAGAGCCGCCTAGCAATCAAGATCATGGTGGAGAAATGTTAATTTTATATATCTGTTTGGTTTAACGTGACAGGATAGACAAACTGTGAAGAGTTTACTCCCCTAAATCTGGTGAGGATTGTTCTTGTTACGCGAGGGAAATAAAGTCAACTCCAACTGGGACTGGAATTTGACAATAACCTTTTCCTTGAATTGATATTATGCTAATCAGTAAGTTAATTCAGATAAACGTGCTGATCTTGATGACAACTTGACAGATAGGCATCAGGCAACTAATTTATTTATCTATCTATCTATCTATCTATCTATCTATCTATCTATCTATAATATATTCAGTTATTAGTCAGTATTCGAGCCAACGTGCAAGCTAATATTTCGATGTTGATCTCTGTGATAGATAGTCATGTAGGCCTTCTCTATACCCCTGAACTATCTTCTTACTCGTGAAAGTATTGTATTTCTTCGAGGGTTTTTGTTAGCCCCTTATATCCTGATTTTTTAAATTATGAAATGTTTTAAAATTGTATTTTTAAAATCTATATTTAAAAGCCATATAAAGACAACTAACATTGAATGATGAAACATTTAGGTAAACACTATTTTTTTTTATTGAAAAATAAAAATTGATCTCAAATTAATCGACAAAAGAAAAAAAAACAATCTATGGTGCTTAAAAGTACCGATAGTACATAAAGGGTTAAACTAAATCTCGCATTATTATTCGAAAGTAAAAAGTTTAAAAGAGTCTTTTAGGAGTTTCGCTGCTCAAATCCAATCTTCCTTAATGAATCAATCATCATTCATGAGACAGTGCGGAGGAAACAAGCCTTGCTCTCCTTTCCAGCATCCCTCGCATTGCAATGACGTTTAATCAGCAAAATAAAATTTCAGTCAAACACAGCCGCAGTTGAAACGAAATGCAATTAGTTCGTTCCACGGAGTCCCCGGAAATGTTTTTGTAACAAAATCTGATCCGAAAGACAAACACGGAACGATTTTATTCAAAACAAGTTGCGTTTGTTATCACCCAATGCATTATGCATACAACCCTAAGTCCATAAGTCCTTGTCAGCCGGGTGCGAAAGTCTACTGCTATATATATATATATATATATATATATATATATATATAAGCGTGTTTGCTAATTTACTCTACACACATATAAACGTCTGGATAGGGACACATATGTAAATCAGTAATCATGTACTTTGCATGTATTTTGCTCTGCATAGTGTAATCCTGTCTGGATGACATTTCTCCGTCTTCTTTGTATTGCAGTCAAGTAGTGCGTAGAGTTATCCGTTTAATCTGATCTTAATACCAGTTTCTTAGCGGGAAGCATTCGTTAAGAAAGTGCCAGGATGTAATCTAAATCTACATCCGAAGCTTAACTGCAGTTAACGTCAACAGCAGCAGCAGACGAGAATAGAACTTTAGTGGAATACAAAATCTCTCGAAAAGCCGACAAAAGTACAAAGTCGTCTTCCCTTTTTATCATTCTCTTGTTAGTTGATATATCTCCTGTGCTAAAACGCAGGACTGGGATCTGTGAGGTTTAAAGTTTAATCTCTTGTAATCTACTTATATAATACTACACCATGGCGATATCTTTTGTCTGTAACATCCGTCATTTGTAAAGGGAGATAATTAAATGCTAATCATAGAGTAGTCTCCCCTATTTATTTAATCATTTATTTATTTATTTTGCAAATGCGTAAAAATCTGTGTTCATTCTTGTTGAACATAAACAAGACAATATAAAGCAACATGATGTTTTTGATATTTTTTAAGTACAGCGCATTTTCAAAAGTATTCAACTATCGCCGTCATTTTTGGACGGTATGATTAACTTATGGCTAATTAAGTTACCTAAATTATTATATTGGAGAAGAATTTCAAATGAGCATGTGATGTACTTGTAAGATATCTTGCACTAAATTCTTTAAAAGAATTAAAGATTTGGGAACCCAAAACAGATCGGAATTTAGAAAGAATTTTGATAAATATGAAATTAAAAACTGGAACAGGAATACTCTTTACCAAACCGCAGTCTCTGCATCTGGGTACTTATAACATTCACCAAACTTGTGAGAACTTTATTTATTTTCTTACGAAAGCTGAAAAAGATATTTATACTCGATAAGTATCATGGATCTTGGAATTTATTTTATTGATCGACACGGCATATCGTCTGTGTGTTTCGCTGTTAGTCCTGAAATCTAATAGCAAATACCAATGAAAGTTTGTTATGACTGAAGTTCAGTCAACCTCTAACGGTGTAAAACGGGATAGAACAATTCGCACAGACGACACTAAATAGCTACTAAGAGTAAACTGAAGATGATCGTGAATTTGCAGTTCGAAACATAACAAATTATGACTAAGAATTAAAATAATCGCTGTTTGCAATAAGACATATTGGTTTGAATGAACTTATACTGCGTTTACCGTTTCCCATGCCCAAAAGAAATCGGTATGACATAGTCTTACACCCCCCCACACACACACAAAAAACATCCCGTATCTTGGCGGAACATAGAAATAACATTTTCAGTTCATAAATGCACGATGATTTTTAGACTTATGTACTTACAGGAATATTATTTACGAAAAGAAAGAAAACAGTGAAATAATATCAATTATCACAAATCATTTAAATTGATACAATTAAAATAATCCACTTTATCTAGCATAATTGATATGAATCACCAGTGTTTTGTAGACGAGAATGTCTTTATTTTGACATGAGCTTATTCTTATTTCAGAAATAATCTTTTTAAAGTTATTTGTCTTTCGACGTTAGATGACGCAATAGTCCTTCGCTTTCTCCTGTCCATTGCTGTTCTTACTGCACATTCATACTGTAATCTGGTCCATTCTTCGATGTTGTCATACCAGTTATACTTTGGTCAAACCCTATTTCTCTTTCTGTCAATATATATTTCTAGTAGTGTTCTGTAGATGCTATTTAGTGTCCAAAAAACATCTGTAGATGTTATTTAGTGTCCAAAATATCTTAGTTTCTTTCCCTGAAGTTGTTGATCAGTTTTCTTTTTTTCATCCATTCTTTGAAGCACTACCTCGTTTGTTGTTTTCTCTGTCCATAACAGTTTCAACATTTTTCCCTATGACCACATCTCAAATGCTTCCATACGTTTTTCAAGTGTTCTTGATTATAAATTAACATAAATCTAAGTATATATTGGCAACTTCGCGGATCTAAAATAACATTTTTATCTTACCTTAATTATTGACAAGCATCATATAAGGGAAATAATGTGCAAACACCAAACAGAAAATTACTTTTTTTCAAATATTTCAGCCAGTAAATTATCAAACAAATTGTCAACAAATCTTGGCATTCAATCCGGGAAAACAGATTTGATTATTCTGATTTGCTGAATTATTGTTTATTTTCTCACTCCAATGATGCTGATAAACGCTATTAAAATGATTCAGAAAAGGTTGTTGTCACACTCAGATTTCTATAAGAACATTTAAATAATCTAAAAAATAAACAATTATAAATATGTAAATATGTATATATTACTGATGCTTCTATACAGACACATGCACACATACAAAAACATTTTGAAATGTACCTTAAAGAATTGACAGAATGTTGACCAAATATTGAAAAAATACCCAAAACATAAATGTTGACACAAAACCGAACATTGAAAGGTTATGTACAAAAATCGGAAATCTCTGGTCCAAATTATGTCAATTCCGAAGGTGTATAAGGATGTTGAAATAAACTTTTTGAAATGTATCGGATACCTTTCGCACTCACTGTATGTACGAGTTCATATGTTAAATAATGTCATAAGAATGAAAGTTCGTTCAGTTTCAACGAATGAATAGATCCATTCATATGTGTCCTTTTACATTCATGAATAGATGCACTGTTTTTCGAGATGTTTATCAGGGTTGTAGATAGTTTGCCTCATGAAACAAACTAATGTTGATCTCATTTCGAGAACGGGCTTACACTTCTTTTTTATCACACCATGAATCTGATTGCCTAATTGTCTTCGAGTGTATTAGTTTTTTCAACAGATTTTTCACGAACAACCATGCCTGCCACATGACTGAATATTCTGAGGAAATTCTTTCCTCATAGAAAGAATTATTTTCATTGATTCCAATCTTTTCTTCTTTTACCAAATCGTTTTCGACAAGATCACAAAATTAGAAATAAAATGGAAAAATGAACCTTCAATTCAATAAGGTTTTTACTGAGCAACATTTAAATGTACCTTTACGCGAATGACGACTGCACACTTTCTTAACCATCACATTGTAAACATCAATTACGTATGCACACGTTTGTCAGTGTGAGCATGTGCACAGTTTAAGTATATACCTTTCGTATTTTTGTCAAGTTTATTTAATAGCATTGGGATTATGGTCGTTATGTCCGACTTTGATAGTGGTAGGGCAGAGTCGAACACAGGGAGTCACATTCACCAAGTGAACTCTTAATGTTGCACAAATCGGGGCCTCTGGTTGGACGCAGCGTTCCCGATATTGGGTGTCATTGCTTTGGAATGCACGGGCGCTTATCATCGGTATCCTTCGATTAAAATGCAAACTGGACAGAAATGCCACTGGATCCATTGGATTTCAATTCAGTCACATACAATACACACACGCATAAACGGACACATATATGCTCATGCATACGCTTAAAAACATATTCATACACTCTTATGCATGCACTAATATGCACACACACACATACACACACACACACATATATATATATATATCTTTGGGCATGGGCAGTGAGTCTTAAATGTATTCAACAACTGAAACCCCCTCCCAACAAAGAATGCATTCGCCCACCACGCACCCTGTGACGCCATCTCAACAAACCAATGGCTCACGACGAGTTTAATTTCGACATTATTTGAACAGTACAAAACAGTAACACTACACTTTTTCACGATCTCGAAAATGACTGAATGTACAGTCGAAAGCTTTCGTATATATCAATATAAATATATCGTTTGGACAATATTTATATACATTGGATCCTGACATACGTTCTCTTGTGCGTAAACAAGAAAGACTAAGCAACAAATTTAAAAGGTACTCCTTGTCCGTCGTATTTAACCAGACATACATTAATGTAGGATCTAAACACACACACACCCACACACACACTATATATATATATATATATATATTTGTTACATTACACAAATAAACGCCTATGCACATAAAGGCATATACATTAATACCCCATATATATCCAAGTGTTTAGTAAGCTTAACTTAGTCTAGCACAAGGTAACAAATGTGGGACACGTAGTGGGGATCGAACTCACTACATCAGTAATGGTCTGCGAGTAGTAGTAACCATTGCTCCAAGTTGAGACGGCATAAATAGTTATTTACGAAGCTTAGTTTAGTTTGGTACATGGCCAGAAGAGAGCGGAGCACTCCGAACGTAATGGTTCTAGCAAGGACAACCTGCCTGTTTACAACTCAATTAACCCACCAAACCATCCACCTAGCCATCCATCCATCCATCTATCCAGCCAGCCAGCCAGCCAGCCAGCCAGTCGCTCCTCAAATACCTTTGAATGGACACGACAGAAGTCAAGCAAATGCAAATTCGCCCAAGGCTGTGCCAGTAAAGGACATTCCAGTCAGATAATGAGCTTATGTCCTGCGATCAGAAAGGGGCGGATCTATCATGTGTGCATCTGAACTAGTCAGAAATCAGGATAGTTCGTTATTTGTTATATAAAAGTTTCAAGCGTGTTATATGAAATCCTCATCTAAGACAAGGCAACTTTTTGGGTCCGACCAAAACTTTAAAGAAATGAATGATTCTTGAGTTGACAATCTCATTCATTTGGGTCATTACAAATTCTAGTGGCAATATAAAATTCAAAAGATGCATTAAGAAAATAGATGTTGGCTGGTTACCAAGTCCTTTTCCGTGTTTTCAACCACCTTGGCCCAAATTACTTCCGAAGTCTTCGCTGAGGTGTGTTTGTATTTAGTCTATTGATTTTTGTAAAGATTTC
The DNA here is from genome assembly GCA_006491835.1 of Architeuthis dux. Lineage (NCBI taxonomy): Eukaryota > Metazoa > Mollusca > Cephalopoda > Oegopsida > Architeuthidae > Architeuthis > Architeuthis dux. The sequence continues at coordinate 13,577,845 of VCCN01000986.1, forward strand.
ACGCCTTTTGCAAAGAGAATCTAATTACAGGGAACCATCAACCAAGTCTACGGATTCAGATAGCTAAGCAGAACTGACTGATACAAATGAACACACGCCCATACACATACTTACACGTCTATAGGTGTATGTCATAACACAGAGAGATCGAAAGAGAGAGAGAGAGAGAGAGAGAGAGAGAGAGAAAGAGGGGGGAAGATAGGATAAGAAGAGAGAAAGAGTAAAGTACTAAAGGTAAGTATAGACTGTGACAGCAAAGAAAAGTCTTCTAAGGTATGAATTTGGATCATATAAATAAGACGACCAAAATGGATGCTCTGCAGGATTGCCAGATGACTTTTGTTGCACAAGACCACATTTGTATGGCCTTGGGACCAAATTAAGTAGCTTCAGTACCAAAATAATCAAATAACTTTAAATCTCTCATCAGACCAAATGTGTATGGTTTTGGGACCAAATTAAGTAGCTTCAGTACCAAATAATTTAAAATCCATCACCAGAATAAGCTTGCAGGAAAAATGGATCAAAATACATATTCTTTTAAATCTATTGCTCATGTATATTTATGTCGTATCATTTCATTCGTATGTAAGGGATTGTTATCTTTTGTACATAACAAGAAATGTGGAAAACTAACAGAAATATGAGAAGAAAAAAGTGAATGCGGATAGAAATTGGCCGAGAGAAACGTTCTGCTAGATTAAGGACCGAATAACATGCGCATTGCCAAACATGTATGTGTTGTATGCATATGTGCTTTCGAAGGGTTCCAGTCACATGAAAAACAGCAGTACAAATCTCAAAAGTATAAAGGTCTCCGATGGAAAACTAATTCTGATTACCATATTGTCTCTATCATGTAACTTGTGTTTTTGTTTACAAAACGTAAACAAACAATCGGATCGCACGTAACTCACTACACCAAAGTCTTCCTATTTCCCCCTACCTTCATACAAAATGTCATTGAAATATCTTTAAAAATAAAGGAGTTATTCAATTTTAAATTAAAGAAGTTACCCACTTTTAAAAAACGGACGACGCCGTTTTTAAAAGAATCGATAGCGAATCAAAGATACGAAGATACATTGCACAAATCTGGCATAGAAAGAACATAGACGTAGATGCATTGGTGATGGCTAACATATTAGTCTAGCTTGTCATTTGTAGTGTGTTCAATTCTCACTGGATGCTTTACTGCTGTGGCCTTGTGCCAGACTAATATAAGTTTTGTAAATTTCGTTTTACCTGGCGTTTCTCTTGGGGTAGACATCATTTCTGGAAATTATTTTGCAGGTCTTTCATTTGTCTGAAGATGGGTTCCTCTGTCCTTTTTAAGGGGTAGGTTTTGGTTGTACAGATAGCTGAGATCAGTCTGAACCTCATGTTGATGGACATGGTGGCGAGGGATGGGTGGAGGAGGTTGAGGAGGAAGTGCATTTTTGGGTGTAGAGGTTTTACTTTCTTGTGGAGGGGTGTGGATGGTGGAAGAGCCTGACACCATCGGTGGCTAACCACACCTTTTTTATTCTTTATTTTTGCTATTATTGTTTGTGCTTCTATTGCCGACTTCACCGGTGTTACCGACATCAGCTCCAGTGGCGTTATCATCGTCTTTATTGTTGTTTTTACTCAATTGCATCGCTGTTCTTCTCGTCACCAACTCCTGTGCTACTCCGTTTGCCATCCCCGTCAACTCTGATACTTTTCCCACTTATCTCATCACCGTTTCGCACTTTCCTAGGTTTTCTTTTTAAAAACTGCAGCGGCTGTTAGGCTTTGATATGAGGAGACTTTCTCGCTTTTTTCCAGTATACTTGTGAAGGTTCCTCACTCCTAAGTCAACTGAACTGAAGACATGTGAAGACTGAGGTATCGTATTTTGAGTCTTCCTACTGTTCCTCTCTACCACTAATTTTACAAATTGAATTTTCAGGAACGTTTTCTCACGCATTCATGCAAGTAACTATGACAATGTTACTTGGATGCACCCGGTAGGTAGGATAGGAAGAATTCTACAAAAAAGTGAAAGAATGAACTATGCCAGTGATTGTAACCAAGGTAATTTGAGGAGAAACATAATTTATGATAAATGAGTGGGCACACATGATAACTGCCCAACGAGACATTTTTTATAAGTTGAGAAAATCGTGTTCAAAGTTTGACGAATTTCGCACGCGATATCTTCGTTGTTTTTAGAGCTACAATGCTCATTTCTTTTTCATTTTGAAGCTTGAACACTCTGCATTATGATTATGATGGATATCACAATGAATATCCGGTACTTACAAAGTTACAATTCATAAAGTGAGATTTTTGCGTTTTCTTTTCTACAAACGGAAACACAAAAGCTCCCATTTTCTACTCATCTACGCTATAAGTATTTGTTTGAAACATTGGTAAGTATATTAAAACCAAAAGCTGAGTATCAAAGCTTCAAAACAAGACTAAAATGAACATCTTAACTTTAAAGATAACGAAAGTATCGCGGGTGAAATTTGGTAAAACATGCCAAGCGTTTTTCACCAGAGTTTTAACGAAAATAACATCCCACAACGTACAACGAAATAATTCCCACAAGTGGATCTTTACGATTATATGGCGTCATAAAGCCAGGGTCATTGACACTGAGGTAATCAAATACCTGTTTCTTTTTTCAAATTCATAGGAAAACCTACAATCAAAACAAGCAATGAAAAGGATCACACTCACCATTCCCAAGCGACTATAAAACCTATTTCTAGTGTGATAACCGACTCGATTTTGATCGCGAATGATGGGGCAAGATTGAAATAGTGTAATCCAACATAAAAGTATTTTCGCAAAAGATGGCGCGTTGGGCACTTATCATACGCGCCCACTCAAATATTTTCTCTCACTTACACAATAATAGTAATAGATTATCATTCTTTCACGTGTTATCTCACATGTAATGATAACAAACTTTTTTTAATCTTTAATTGCATTTATGAAATAAATTTTAGCAAATCCATTCAAAAGCAAAGCTCTGAATACTGAATTTCTTGGCAGGCAAGTAATCATCCCGCAAAGATTAATGCTACAATCTCTCTGGAGCATTTGCATTCGTGTACTTGTAAAACATGCGATACTGGCATAATGTAAATGTTTGTCTATCAATCTTTATTCATATCTACCCCCATGAAGGTAAGCACTATGAAAAGTAACCCTAGATTTGTACATATCCCAATGTTTATGCATTAGTACATATAATTAATCATATATGGGTGAATAAATAAACTAAAAGAAATTATCTTCTCAACCAAAGCAAAGTAAAAAGCGTTAAAAGCGAACACATTTCTTTTATTTTAGACCTGTGCATTGTCTTCTAATGCATAAATTTGATTCCCTAAATAAATAATCGTTCCCAAACGACATACCTCATATGTGAAAGCATCTTTTATTTGCTACTGATTTCCCAGTTGGCATACATTTCAGAAACTTGCCATTATTTGGCAAAACAACAACATGTAAAATGTAAAATATGATAAAATATAGCCGAAATAAGATCGATATTCTTAGAATAGACAAAAGTATACTTATATAATTTCTCAACTTACAATGATATACTAAATGTCCACACATTAAGAGGATACGGTCAATAGACATTTACATTCATCTAAAACGTGTAACAGCTTAAATCTTTACATATATAGTAAAGATTGTCAGTTTTTTCCCTCAATATATTATTGGAAATTGTGAAATTTCCATAATGACATCCTTTCATTTATCGAATATTGCAAAATTTAACCCTTTTGTCACTGACGGTACTTCTAAGTACTGCGTGTTAAAACACTATAAATATTTTGTATCTGCTTTATCCTGCTGGTTTTTTTCAGTAACATAGTATATTAGTTTCTCTATCAGATAATAAATGGTGTTTTGAGTTAATAATGACATTCCGGCGCGAAATACCGTTTACTTAGTATAGTGTCAACTGTAATGGCCGAAGAATATTGATTGAATGTGCCTCTCGGAAATATTGCACCACAAATATAGTAAAACTCAAGTTGAGAATTTCTTTTAATATGTTCTTAAGATATTCAAGATCACATTCCATTATTTCTTTTTTGTATATATTTTATAATTTTGGATTAATTGAGTGGACTTAAAAGTACCACCAGGACTCAAGGTTCTGAAAATGTCGAAAGAAAACTAAAAAGAAACCGTTATACTTATTTCTTTCCTAAAATTGAGCATATACATTTTGTATGACATAGAACATATAGCATGAACAGTAGTTAAATGCAGAGGCATAGTTGAGGGGAGCGGTGGGGGGTCTATATGAAAATGCACCACGGGCCCACGATGGATACCCCCCCCCCAGCT
>VCCN01000986.1:13656317-13680502 GCA_006491835.1 Architeuthis dux
GTGTGTGTGTGTACCTACGTGTGTGTGTACCTACGTATGTGTATGTGTGTTTATCTATATGCGTATATCTTAGGAAGGGAGCGGATATGCACTTGCTATCGAATCAAGACCGATGGAAAGGCTTTTAGGGAAAGATTTAGATAAAGGGGGAGTGTTTTTTTTGCGTTCAGGGAAAATGTCACCCGAAAGAAAAGGAAAAATAGAAAACAGAAAACAGAAAACCAAACATGAATGACAATAAAAAGAGAGAAAAAGGCTAAAAAATAAAGCAAAGATGGCAAAGTACAAACAAACATCAAGGCAATCAATTCGTTCTTGGTGAAAGCCGAGGCTAACGTTACTCTTGTACAGTTTGCATACCTTGGTTCGTAGGTGGGCCAGGTCCCTGGGCACACAGTTGCCCAAACCTCACCTATCACCGCTGCTTGAGTGCCCCTCACTGTCCGCCTAGATCATACCACCGACCAGATGACGTCCTTCCGGCATTTTAAGTACGAAAAAAACCTCCCTCAAGAGAGGAAAATAGTGAAATATGAAACAAAATCGTTCGCTTTTTGTTCAGTTTATATAATATTCTCTCCTGTAGGGTTTGTGAGTTTTTTTGATGAAAATATTTTGTAAAGTAAAAAACAAACAAGCAAAAGGAAAAGGTTCAGATTCCTTATGACTAATTCAAGGATTCGCAAACACAGTCACATAACATATAAACATATATGTAAATGTGTGTGTCCGTGTTTTATATACATACATTTGACTATATATATTGGTATATTCGTATGTGTGCAACTGTGTTTGTGTGAGCATTTAAATTCAATTATTGATAAAATGACGCTGGTATCTATGTTATAACCGACTTGGGTGTTAGTAAAATGCATAAACTCATATACATATATTAACAAAAATAAAAAAAATAAACGTGTTTAATTAAATTAAAAATCAAATTCTGGATTTGAATTTTTCATCTTATTACAACCTTATAGATTGCATATGTATAACAATGTTGTAATAAGATTTAAAAATTAAAATACTCGTTTCTCTCCGTCTGTCTGTCCGTCTCTCCGTCCGTCTGTTTGTACACACAATATCTCCAAAAGTTCTGGATGAATTTCTACGAAATGTTGTGGCAGGCGATTCCCGAGCGACGGAAGAATTATTTAAATTTAGGTGTGAATCAAGGAACTTATTTTCGATTGAAACATTTTTATTATTCTGTAGGGAACGAGGTTAATAAAAGAACAGCTAATAAAAAGGCTAAATTTAAATTTCAAGGAAAGTAACTCAATATTCGTACATTTGAACTCCTCTCCTTTGTTTTTAAAAGAAATCTTTTTCATTCAGTTTTTAGTTAGAGCGCATGCACATAACATGAATAGCATCTTTCAAACTGAATTACACATCCTGCGCTCCTCTCTTAGATATCTTAGATGCACGCGCGGAAACAGGTCTATTCGCGGGTTTAACAGACAAAATCTGGAGTTTTTATTCAAAAATTGTCAGTTATTAATTAAATACAAAGAGAAGAAATGCTTGTTTTTTTTCTTGTATTAATTATTCGGCAAAGTGGCTGCGATGTTAGTGGTCGTTGTGCTGCCTATCTGCGAATGACAAGCATGCAGTGATTTCTCACAACTCATTGAATCCACGTATAAAGCTGACACTACGGAGGTGAATATTTAAAGACACTAACAAATCGCTATTTCCTCTTTTTTTGTCTTTCATTTTTTTTCTATCAATTCTTCTTCTTCTTCTTCTTCTTCTTCTTCTTCTTCTTCTTCTTCTTCTTCTTCTTCTTCTTCTTCTTCCTCCTCATCCCTTTCTTCCTCGTCCTCTTCCTCTTTTCTTCCCTTCCTTTACTTTCCCTCCTCCTACTCCCCATCCGTCTCTTCCCCTCCTCCTCCTCTCTCCCTGTCTTTTTGAGAAAGGTATGCGCGGAATGCCTTCCGTATTCCTTTGATTCGTATTGATAATAGGATCATTATCCGAAACTGCACTGGGTGAGAGAGAGAGATGGACAGGATCACGACCTTCATTAGTTGAAGGAATAAACAACACACACACACACACACACACACACACACACACACACGTAATATAACAAGAAATTCAAATTAAAAAGAAAGATTTATTTCTTTTTACTTCTCTTCTTTCAAATTATCTTTCCTGAATTTGCAAGTATATCATCATCATCATCATCATCATCATCATCATCATCATCATCATCATCATCATCATCATCATCATCATCGGGCATTATAAGTCCACTGCTGGACAAAGGCCTTTCCCATCTCCTTCCAATGACGACCGCGATTGCGCTAACATTTGCCATATCTTGCCGGCAAAACTTTCTATTTCATCCCGCCATCTTGTGTCTAGTATTTACCTACTGTCTCATGGGTACCAATCGGTTAGTCTTTTGCTCCATCTGTTGTCATACCTCCTTGCTAAGTGTCCAGCCCATCTCCATTTGTGTTACTTAATTATTTGTGTAATATCCTTCGCTCTAGTTATTCCCTCTGCTCTATGTTGATCTTTTTCTATCTCTTACAGTTATCCCTAGCATTGCTCTTTCCATGGCTCTCTGTGCGAGTCTAAGTTGGTTCTCAGTTCGTTTTATTAATTTCCATGTTTCGCATCCGTAAGGCATAGCTGGTATTATGCATTCATTGTATACTTTACGCTTTATATATATACATCTGTGTGCGTGTGTGTGTATGTGTGTGTGTATGTGTGTGTGTATTTGTGCATGTGTGTGTGTGTGTATATTTTAGGTGCGGTGTGGCGTAACGGTTACCAGTATAAAAACCGAATGTATGAATCGAGTTCGAATTTCGGTTGGGATTGCTTATTTTCACTTTTCACGAATGTCCTTGAGAAATGCATGAATCTACTTCTCACTGCGCTCTCCCTACACACTGTTCCATTCACATATATCCAGAAAAATACTCTGTCACTGTCATATCATGATGGTTGCTGGAAAAGAGGGTAGGTGAGTGTATACTTGAGCAGACAACTCTCCTATCAATATCTTATCTGTCCAGGCAGTATCAGCATACTGTTGTTACTCCTATACTCAACCTTGACAAGGTTCATCTATCTATCATTTGATATTTATTAACAACGTGTAACACGCTTCGATGTAAACATAATAATAATCAGGGTATAAGAATGAAGATGAGCCTGACGCAGAAATGAAAAAGATGAGAGAGAGAGAGAGAGAGAAAGAGAGAGAGAGAGAGAGAGAGAGAGAGAAAACAAAACAATTTAAAAATGTTGCAAGCCTTAAATGATTCTTCTTATAGTAATACTTCGACCACTTTTAAGAAATGGGTAGCCATAAGGGCAGAATCAAATGCTGCAGACGGCAAATCATTTTTCTTTTTACAACAAATGCGACAGATATTTAAGAAAAAACAATTTTAGGAATTCGAAACCCAAAACCGAAAGCAACGGTTCTAAACCAAACACAAAAAGCGACGGTACTAAATCCAACACCAAAAGCAACGGTTCTAAACCAAACACCAAAAGAAACGGTTCTAAACTCAACAGATGCATAGCAAAGTAATGTGTGTGGTTATAGTGTTAAACGTGTTTAAAGTTGCTTCAAAATGCCACAGTTTTCCGATGAAAGTGTTCATATCTTAAAGTAAATGCTTTTAGTTACGTAAAAAAAAGTAATGGAATATGTACAATTGTTTCCAAATTATGGCATTTTGAAAATTAAATTAAAGAACTTTGGATGCGTTTTTCTCCAGTCTTTATTATCGGCGGAATGAACCTGGTGGCTCTAAGCGCTTGAAATATAGACATAACAAACTTTACAAGACAATTAGGACTGGTAGCTGTAATATTGGGTTATGAAGATTTTAATGCTTACTCTCGATCCCAAACCTAACACTGCATATTTTTTTTAAAAAAGCCCTGATTTAACTAGGTAAGTGATAATAGCCCGCAAAAGTTATAGGTTGTTGTACACTCTTTAAGATAAAGACAAGTTGATTGCTATTAGTACAATAATCAGCAACAAAGGTTGTTTTTGCGTGTGTTGAGATTGCTACCCTTTATGATAATTAAAATGAAATCAAAGCCAAACATTAACTGAAAACATTAATTAGAATATAGAATGTTCAATGGTAAAGTTCGTTGTAATGTTTGACAACTTTTGTACAATCTATAATTAGAAATGTCCTTTCTGTCTAATTGAAACGTTTTTTTGTGATAAAACATTTAGTTTAGTTGGCAAATAAATATAATCTGATTTTTCTTGATATTGTCTTTAACATAGAGAAAATCAAATTTAACATTTTCACTGCATCATATAAACAGATTTACTGTAGCCTAATTTTTATGATAGCTTATTGCTGTTGTATAATGCCGGTATTTTTCTTCTCGCCGATGTGAGGGAGAGACGCCTCGTCGTTGGACTGTACATTTACGGGAGCGAACATTCTGTGGAGGGAAATAAAACATTTTGGCCATACCGGAGAAAAGGCTCTCCCACGTGTTGGATGAAAATATGTGTTCGTTTTATTCCGGTTGATAACTTCGATTCCGGGCCGGTTCGCGGATCACTTTGAGGTATTAAATTCTGTTTCGGTTAAAATTCTAAAAGAGTTGTTAAATTACCGAAGGACTGGTGGTGAGGGTAGCAGTCCAAAAATTAAGGCGCCTGGTTTCATCCTCCTACTTGCTCATCCCCTTCTTGTCTCACCTTGACGGATGAAGAGGGAAGCACCATGCTTGTTGACCTCTCGCTACTGTCTGTCGGGCCCTGACTAACTCTAAAACTGCGGCCCGATTTTAAATCGACGTCCTAAAAACCCGGCGAAGCTGATTGGTCGGACGTATTCCCTTTGTTCTGACCTCGTCGGCCGTTTGACCTATTTTCTAGCCCCGGGAATATGATATGGCCTTTTGGTCACGTACTCCCCAAAACGTGCGAACACACGAACACACACAACCAGTGTATTTCATTACATTGCCTATAATAGCGGAAGTGATGCGATAAACCAGGACTCGTTAAACATTAACGGGGCGGGATTTTAGCTAGTTCCTACGGAAGGCCTAAATGTTTATTTTTAGGTGTACCTTAATTCAATACCTCTGGTTACAATGCACCGTTTCGGTTCCTTAGAGGTCACATGTAGATAAACGGAATCAGACTTTTAGTCTTATATACATTGATAGATAGATGGAAATCAGATCATTATTACCGGAGCGAGAACGATAACTTGGTAGGTGAGAAACTTCAGGCTAAAATCATGTTCGATAAATCAATGCAAATGCCATAGGTTTGGATATAACAAGAATCAACATGTAATGGGGGCCTGACATAGAGCAATGGTTAGCTAGCTAGTCTAATTAGACCATTCGCTAGTGTAGCGAATTCGATCCCCTCAGGAGGCCTTGCTCGCATAGTCCTTTGTCAGACTTGGTAAATATCAAGAATCAACCTTAATTACAACTATCCGAAAATCCGCCCAACGGGCAAGATCCTGCGAAAGGCCTGAATGGGATCTTTGGCCCAAATAAGAGATCATGTATTTGAACTTTGTATATATTGAATCATTCTTTATTTGGTAGGTATGAACAAAATGAACAAAAATGAAAACGAATTTCAAGCGTGTAAGCGACACCTGACTTAAAAAGGTGTATGGTAGACAATGCAGTACACTTTTTGAGTGGAAAAAATAACCAAGATTAAAATGCACGACAGCAGCGCCGTGCAAAAAAAAAGTCGTCTGCAGCTTCCATAATTTGAAATAGCGGTCAATTTCCATAAACAAAAAACAATAAAATATGAAAAATACAGTCGGTAAATATTTTTCATCATTTCGCTATATTTAATTATTCATTCTAGTTATAATATTTTTATATAAGTTTCAGTCGAACTACGATATGGAAAGAATCCAAACTATACATTTCAAAAATTTCAAAAATTTCAAAAACATCGGAATAAATCGATAAAAATAATAAAAAAATCTTCATAAAAGAATATTCAGTGAAAAAAAAATGAATTATAATTAATCGAATAAAACTAAACATTTGCCGAAAAGAAAATTATTTTACTTAATTATACTGTTCTTTTAATCCCAAAATAAGAGTTCCGTTCCAGCAGTTACTGGATATTATTCTAAAAAAGGTAGACATAAGTAGTATCTCGAGAGATATATCTGTAAAATATGTAAAAATCAACGAAAGCATGATTATATAAAATAAATAAATCACCAAATTAATAAAAGGGGATTAGGAATCATTATTCTTCTCCGAAATTTGGAATGGAACATTTCTTTTTTTTAAATTCGTCCTTTAATAAATAAGTATCGAAAATATTATTAAGAGTTCTATACTGTATAAATTAAATTGTAATAGTAATCTCAACATAGTTTTGTCCTTTAGAAATAAGTTAAGGGTAGCTGGAAAATAGCCGATGGCAGCGAAGGTAAAGAGGAAAGGAAGACCGAAAAGAACGTAGAAAAGGTGAGATAATTGAATTGCTTTGTGATTATTCTTATACACCCAACATCCTAAAAGAAATATTCAAAGTCTCTTTGAAGCGACCGGTGCTTAAAGCTTTGAAATGTCACATTAATGGCAAGTAGAATCTTCAAAACTACTAGGATGCCTTAATGAGACATCGGCGTGCTTTGGTGCACACAACCATTGCGAAGCCGTTCCCTTAAAACAACCAAGAGATATTTCGGTGCAAAAATGATTTGTACTACAAGAAAATATGTTCCTTTAACAGAATAAGATACCAGTGCTGTAGCGGGGAGGTGGGCTGACTGTTAGCCCATTGGAGCGCGTGTAGGCTTTGCTGGTCGTTCGCTTTGAAGGTACACTCTACTTGGCGGCGGCGGCGGCGGCGGCGGCATCATCATCATCATCATCATCATCATCATCATCATCATCATCAAAATCATCATCATCAGCAGCAGCACCAGCAGCAGCATTTTAACTTCCGTCGTTGGACATAGACAATCCCCAAGATTCGCCAGACCTCTCTATCATGGGCGATACGTTCTGAATATCTCTGACTCCTGTTTGTTCGTTATATATACTGTGCTGTCTAGTAATCTCTCCACGTGATGTTCAGCATGATTCTTTCTTGTGCACGTTGCATGGTTCCCAGTTTGAGAGTCAATCCTTTGGTTAGATTCCATGTTTCAGGTGACTATCGGGAGGATACATAGGTTGTATACCCTTCCTTTTAGGACTAATGGGATTTTATTGTTTTTGAAGGTTGAGCTTGCTGTTCCGAAGGCTTGTCAACCTAAAGTGATTCTCCGCATAATTTCTTCTTCTTTTGAGGATTTCAAGGTAGATGTAGTGGTCCACATTTTCCAGCTCTGCATTTTCGATTTATATCGTTGTGTCTTTGTCCTCAACATGTTTGTTATACATGGCCTTTGTTTCACTGAAGTTCATGTGAAGACCAACTTTCTTGCTTTCTTCATTCAGTTCGTCTAGCATTATGAAAGTTCTTGCAAAAAGGACGATGTCGTCTGCAAATCTGAAGTTACTTAGGTATTCGTCGTCTATTTTGATTCCTTTATTCGCCCAGTCTAAATTTCGTAAGAACATCTCGAGGCAGGCTGTGAAGTTTGGGTGAGCTGGTATCACCTTGTTCGAGCTGAAAGGGCTCAGAGTCTTTATGTAACCTGATAAAGGAACTGCTCTGTCGGCAGATGTGTTGCAAGACTCTGACATATACGGGGTCTACGTCTTATTGTATGATAGCATCACAGACCTTGTGGCTTTCTACTGAGTCGAAGTCCTTCTTGAAATCAACAAATGCTATAGCGAGTGGCATATTCTGCTGTTTTTTCTTTCAGTTGATTTACCGAATGGAGATGGTCAATGGCCGAGTAGCTTCTTCTGAAGCCGGCCTGTTACCGTGGTTGATTTACATCTAGTGTTTTGGTGATCACTTTGATAAAAAGTTTATAGATGCAATTGAGTAGGCTTATTGGCCTGTAGTTGTTTAGATCTTTCGGGTTCTCTTTTTTATATAATAGCATTATGATTTCAGTGTTCCAATCTTCTTGGACTTTACTCTGTTTGAGGCATAAGTTGAATAGATGGGCTAGTTTCCTAGTGATGACTTTACCAGCTTTTTTGAGTCGGTCAATGGTGATGTTATCTGGTCCAGGTCCCTTTCCTTTTTTTGATTGTTTGATGGCTTGCTCCCCCCCCCACGAAGTAACTGGTTACACGAGACCTTTGTATCTTGTTCATTGTTCTGTGTCCCTTATTTAGTTGTTGTAGAATTCTTGGGAGGGTTCTGTTATATAGGCCGGGGAAAATTCGCTGGGTTCAGGAAAGAAAGAAGACTGGAACTCGATGTTTATAAAAGTATCATATATATTTCTATTCAGCTACATGCACCAAGGGTGAAATGCGCAGAGTCTGAGAGAGATAACGAGAGATGATGCAGGGCACAGTCCGGGGCCAACAGGGAAAACTCCGTCTGAACTTCGACCACACCGACCGTTCCTTTTATGGCTTCGACACACCCACGCATGGTATGTTATTTCCGGATTTCGTCATCTACGGATTCTGGGGGTCATGTCAACATTCTGTTTTACTTTGACCCCGACACCTGCTGTGTTTGAATCTAACTTCATGTCGTTTGGAGTTCCTGGTTAGTCCGGAAATACAAGTATATCATAACAGTTCGACAATTTGGTCCCTTGGATTAGGAGAAGTCATTCTTAGACCAATGCTGATTGGACACAAGCCAGAGTCTGATCGATCCTGCCTGGATCGTATGAGCGAGGTTGTATGAAATTGAAAGACTCGAAGCACATAATGACCACAGGAACATCACTGATGTTTTGTCCCAGAGCATCTTAGGATGTATAGTTGAATCAGATTCTAAGTGAGCATCGTTGCTAACTTATGTAATCGGTCGATGTAAAACCGGGTCACAAACTTTACTCAGCTGATCTTTAATACAAAAATTGATATACATCTTTTTACACACTCATCCAGCAGTTGGTACATTTGTGAACTTTGAAAATCCCTTGCTACCGGGTTAATATCACCATCACATGACTGTCATTGTGAATCAACTCAGAGGTAATATTCTAATGAATAAAAACTAGCCGTGACTCGTGTCAAATTGTTTATGATTTTAATCAATAAAGTTTCAAAGGAATCGCTTTTCTTTACAGTAAATAAAGCAAAAAAACATATTGGATGTAAAAAGAAATATTGAGTATTTCTTTTTCATGATCATAAAACATGAATGATGAGGAGGTAAAGCAGATGAGTTGAAAGAAGTCAATTCATATATTTGGAAAGATCACACGTACGCACACATAAGTTATTTATATAGAAACATTATATTATGCACCAAGCGATGAGTGGTTCATTGATAGAATCATATTCAATTTGATTCACCTCGTCTGAGACCTTGTTTTCCACTCTTTCGAGTTTGTCTACTCCCCAGTGTCACAAATAACTATTACACCTACATACCGAGTCACTTCATATCCGCCGATCCCTCTGAGAATGGTAGGTTATAAAAAATGAGTTTAAATAATTTCAAAGTATACAGAGAGTGCAAAAGTATCTGATACATTTCAAAAAGTTCATTTTAACATCCAAATTTGAGAAATACAAAAAGCAAATAAATATGGAAACATTGAAGAGTTATGTCTAAATTCTGTCAATCTTGAAGCTGTATACGGACGTTAAAATGATCTTTTTGAAATGTATCGGATACATTTTGCACTCACTGTATTTCAAGATAAGATTTATTAAAATTTATTTTGCATTACATCATTCATATTCAGAAAATCGTATGTTGGGGGGGTTATCGGAATATTCAGTTCATGCTTGTCAGTTGTCTTTGGGAATCGGCGTATGGAAATCGATTATAATGGGAGAGCCTGGAGCAACATTGTTTTCATCCCCTGATCCCATTACCCATAACGACGTGCCAGTAAGAAGACAACGTCAAAATGGCTGGTACTTTCCTAATGCCTATCCTAATGGTAGCAATTATGACTGAAGTTATTTTCTCAACTCCAACCACCTTTCTTCACTATGCCGTTAGACTGGTATGTGTACAAATTGCGATACTCCCGAGTAATGTTCCCTCTAATTTTCAGCAGTCGATGTACGCAAAACCTTGTGTTGTGCAAATCTTTTTCCTGTGGCAAAAGTATGTGCGCACTGAATGCTTGCGTAAATGTAAACTTGAAATTGTTTCAAGACAATTTTGACACAGCCTATCTCTGATCTACAGTATTGGCATGATTTAATACATTACAAGTATGATTGCATTCTAAGAAGATTTTATTCTATACTTTGAACTACTACAGGAAATTAGTGACGTACAAATGTCGCATTTGAAAAATGTTATGTTGTGCAAATCCTTTTCCTGACACAAAGATATGTGCACATTGAATGCTTGCGCAAATGTAAACTTGAAATTGTTTAAAGATAATATTAGCATTGCCTATCTCTCATAGTTAATAACACTCTATTGGCATGTTTCTTATAATACAAGTATGATTACATTCTACGAAGTAAACTTGTTCATAATTTTTAAATAATACGTTATTTTAGGTAACTAATCTTTTGTGCGCATATTATTTTCCTTTGTATACTGGTTGCAAACACGAGCAGATATTAGAGGGAAATATGCGCCAAAACATTCAACATGATGAACAGCCAAATACTTCCGCCAAGCCGCTAAATATGTTTTAATGATCATTAGTGCCCTGATTTGATTGTATCTGATACATCGTATGTGATGAAATTATTCAACGCAGATCAGCACGAACAAATGTACTTTCTGCCGGTTGATCTTCGCAAACAGAGATTATTGAATTTCGCCATGTACAGAGTGCGTTTCAAAATAAACACACGAAGGCGACGCCACCGACAGTTGGGCTGCCGTAATCGAAGGGGAAATATTGGAAATAGGAATCGACGAATAATAATTGAGGTTATTTGCGTCGGCAACAATTAGTTTTAAATTAAGATTAATTACGCAAGCGACATATGAGAAAAATAACGAGAGAGAGAGAGAGAGAGAGAGAGAGAGAGAGAGAGTCATTATTTCATATCTATCCATCTACTTACTAGTCTTTCTAAGTTTGAATCTATCTATCTCTCTAAATTTGTTCGTATAGAATTCAGATTCTTCATTCATATAAAATGTGTTCGTACGTCACGCTGTTTTTGTATTCGCATTTAAACACAGAGGCATATTTAAAACCATGAGAAAGAGAGTGAGAGAGTGAGAGACAGAGACAGAGATAGACAGACATATTGACTCTAACTTAATTCGATTTAACTAACTCTATGACAGATAAGAGAATACCTACAACAGACAAATAAATTGATGCATGGAAAAGATAGGTAGATTTCCGTTCCTCAGTTTAAAAATACGTAGATATAAAAAAAAGAAACTCTTTTGAAATGGCTTATAACTTATTTATAACTTAGTTTTTTTTTCAGTCTGAAACGCAGCAATCAGATTAAATTTATAATCTTTCCAGAAATGTCAAGAGTAAGGAATAAGCATTTTGTAAGAAAAAATACCCCAAAATAACTAATGTCGAAGGTCATGTAATATAGTGGTAGAAAAGATAAAAAAGACGGACAAAACTGAAATATCTAACTTTACATTTTGGTTACGCAGATATTTAACGTCGCTACACGTGAATTCAGTTATAGTCATTTGTAATGTTTGCGTATGTTTAATGTGAATAAACGAAGCGGAAACTACCGCACATAGGCCTCACAGGGAGCCTCGTTTCCGATACCAGAAGTGAGGGCCCGGAGCTGGGAACTGGGAGTTGGGAGCAGTCTTTTTGACCAGTGGCTATCGACCTGAACATATCGTGTCTATTCTTTTCTAAACACAGCTAAATACAGTTTCAACAACGCGTTTTAACCAACACAACTAAACACAGAACATAACAAACAACAACAACAACAACAAAGAGACAAAGACGTAATATCATTTTTCACAAGGGACTTGGCATTTAAGTATCCTAAAATGGTCCTCATGGATGCAGTAATTTATTCAAGACGTAATTCCTCCTGTAGATATCCAGTGTATTTGTTCTTATTGTGAATGTAAAGATATTTACTAAACTTAGCTTAGTCTGACTCAAGGCCAGAAGTGTGGGGCACCCGGTGAGTATCGAATTCACTACTGTAGCTTGCTAGTTTGCTAGCCAATGCGAGCACCTTATTGTACATTAGTACACTGACATATGCACCTTTTTCTTTCAAACAAAAGTAACTTAGGTGGCCTCTGTGAAGAAAATAGGTAAAAATATAATAGAATCCAATGAAACAACTGTGTTTATGTCATCTCCTGTAAATGTGGAAAACTCTAAAGTGGGGAAACAGGCCGCCCCCTCAAAATCAGACTTGAAGAACACAGAAAAACCATAATCAAGGGCGAGATAGAACAATCTGGAATGGCTGACCATATCTGGAGAGAGAAAGGCGACCACTTTCCTCTCTGTGAGGAAGTCCAGATTATTGACAGCGAACGATGTTGGAAGCAGAGAAAATCAAAAAGGCAGCTCACATCAAAATGTCGACTAAATGCATTAGTCAGACAAGTGCGGAGTTCAACCATATATGGCTTCCGCAGCTCAACAGGCCCAAACTCGACAGGACAAGGACAAAGAAACACCCGAATCCTACGTTATAAGGGTAACACCCTTCGAAATAAAATAAAAACACCTTCTGTTTACCCCATCACACTCGGATATTACACCAGAAGAAGGCCGAAGATTGGATCGACCGAAACGTCGTGTTAACAACACAAACAGCAAGAAGAAACAATCGCCCGAAGAACTATTTGAACTTTGCTTTGAGTTAGACACTCCTTTGGTGATGACTAAGAAAACTGTTGCTTGATTTTACTGAGGAAGTTACGAATCAGTGTAACCTGTATTCCATGGCTGTCGGGCAAAATTGTGAAAAACCAAACCTGGCTGCTACAGGGTCAAACTGCACTACTACTTCTATTCCGACTAAAGATGATTACTAAGCCCTTGGGTATTTGTAACATAAATGTGTGGACATATGTAAGAAATGTCAATTTAGCTCGGTCAGTAAGGGACCAGCCTACTAATCAGTTGGTCGTGATTTCAAATGACGGTAGCGGAATGTCAATCTTTACGCTCCTAAATTTAGTGAGGATTGTTCTTGTTCTTGTTGTTCATCAACTCCAGACTTGGACTGGAATTTGACAATATTTGCACTTTCTGGATGTCATATATTTTACAAGGAGTGCGAGAAAGAAAAGTCTTTTGCTCTGGTTTGAGATCAATAGTCTGACCCACTCAGCATTTTAGACAGAAACTCAAACTCACATGCTTTCAATCTGTTGCACTGGTCACGTAATACTTATAAGATGGTGAATGTAAAAAGTATGTGGTTGGTGTCTGCTGGCACAAAACTGTCTATATAATGAACAGTGTGACATTTTCTGTTTCTCTGTCCGTAACAGCGAAACAGAAGGTTGTGATAAAGTGATTTTGTGCCTCGTAACGCAGAATTCTGACCAAATGTTCCTCCCAAATGCTTATGCTAAAAGTATGTTAATGGCACACATTTTACGCATGTTTTTAACTGAAATTCCGAATCAATCAACCAATAAAGAACTAAATGAAACTTTTTGAATTCAATGTTTATTTATCCATAAAGGATAGTTTAGAGCTCTCATTCTTCATTTTGATCATTTGTGTCTTCCTATTAGCAGGTGTGCCTCGTGGAGGCGTTACTGCGTTACCATGCATTTTCACACCCTGTCCATAACAATGGACTCTTCCACTTAAAGGTAACAATTTTGCAGACAGAAATATCTCCTACTCACCATTTGAAACAATCGACTCTTCTACTTAAAAGAGTTCAGAAGTTTCTTCTCTAAAAAGATTGTCTCATAGAAATTCAAATATATCTTTAGAGTGTTTTTGCATATGCTGATAACGTTGGCATATAAAAACATGAACTCCTTTTTATTTATCATTTTCTTTTGCATGGTAGATAAACCCAACATTGTCTCAATCTTGAATTTCTAGAGAATTTCTTTTTCTTTCATTGGCAAATAGCAACTGTTTCTGAATGGAAAAATTAGATAGTCTTGTTACATGGGCTCTATATTTTAAATAAAAAAATCAGATATTGTTTTTGTTATGGTCTTCATTTGAATATTTAAAGGTCTAATCTAATTACTTCGGTAGCAGCTTCTACTCCTTTCGTATTGTGTTTAGGAACGTTTTTTCTTTTATAGCCGTTTGAAACCATCTTTCGCAAGAATCCATGCTACACACTCTCTAGTTTAAGCTTTTCATGTGTTTTCATATCCCATGTTTGTACACTATATAATAGTCGGGAACGATCACATACCACTTATTTATGTTGCTTGTGTAGATCTATTAGTAGTACTAGATGTAATAGTTTTAGGTTTCCCGAATTTCTTAGATGAAGTATTGTCATTATTATTAATTTTTGACTAGTTTTATATAATTTATTATAATGTCTCCTAGGCGTACATTGTGGCTGAAAAATCAAATGCTCTTTTACAATAGAGGAATCACACTTAAAATACTGGCGCAACACAATCTTCCTATTCAGCTAAGTATCTATATTATAATGACCGTTTAAGGCAACTTCAATCGAAGCGGTGGTGTCTGTGAGATTAATTCTAGGTGACAGCGATTACCGCCGTCCGAGAAAAGAGCTTTCAAACATGTCGATTTGTGTCGTCAGATCTTGAAAAAGAATTCCCCGTTTCAGCTTAGAGGAGATTCACTACAAGAAATAACTTATTCAGACTTCATATCTCATTGACATTGTTGACAATTAACAGTGAGAACTTGCGCAACTATCGATGCATTTTTTAAATCACGCATTTGTCTAGAATTGATTGAGCCTCCCTGGCAAGTAATTGTACAGTGGCCTACGGCGTATGATGCGAAAATACTCAACTCTAGTCTATTAAGTTATCATAAGACTAATTCTCTGGAACCAGATAAGCCAACTATAATTTTATCGTTCTCAGTCTGTACGTGAATACTTACCACTGGCACAAACGAACAACTCACGCACTCACCTGTTTACAGTTTTCATTCTTTCAAGTCACAAGCCTTGACACTTTATTTGAGAGATACAGAGTAAGTCAGATGTTTCAACAGAAATGTCTGTTTACGCTGAATTTCTAAGTCATGGAGTAACACACGTAAACATAGGTGAGTACAAAAAGAACCCAAACGGGTAGAATATAAGTATACAAATGTTTTAAAAAGCGATTTTAATAAGGAAATATTGACAAAAATAGAACTAAACCAATAACAAGAATGAGAAACAATAAGGATACTACTACTACTACTACTACTACTACTACTACTACTACTACTACTACTACTACTACTACTACTACTACTACTACTACTACTACTACTACTACTACTACTACTACTAATAATAATAATAATAATAATAATGATAATAATGATAATACTTAAAAAATGTAATAAAATAATAGTATAATCATAACTATTATCTGAGCATTTAAATGGTGCTGATTATAAGTCTAAATTAATACTTTCACTCCTAATAGTTCCTTACAACTCATCTGCACGCAGTATCATTATTATTGCAATGAATAAATAAGTTAAAATGTTGATTATTTGAGAATTCCGATTACTTACCAGCTAATGAAAATAAATATAAAAAGTATAAAAAATAGTCCGAAAGTGAGTTGGCTAAATAAATACTATTAATTAGCAGTAGAATTTAACAAATATGGAACTATTTTAAGTTGTCTCCCCTGACATGTTAAACCCACCCACCCTTGGAATTATATTGTCAAACTACAGTCCAAGTTTGAGTTGACTTTGTTTTCCCCAGTAACAAAAAGAAAAGAAGAAGAAGAAGAAGAAGAAGAAGAAGAAGAAGAACAACAACAACAACAACAACAACCAATTCTCACCTTGTTCAGGGGAGTAAACTCTTCACTGTTTGTCTATCACGTCACGTTAAACCAAACCGATATAAAAGAATTAACATTCTCTACAGTGATTTGAAGTCACGACAAAATTATTGGTAGGCGATTCTCTTACCAACCTAGCTAAAGTGACAAGTCTTATATATTTACACATTTATTTAATATATATACAATACAAAAGTTACAGTAATCATCTTCAGTCGGAATTGAAGTAGGAGTGGGGTTTGACCCTGCAGCAGCCAGGCTTGTTTCTTTTTATTGTCACGTAACTTCGGTCGTGACTGCAGTGTTGATAAATATAAAAACATTAAAAAATGAGACGTATCTGATACTTTGCCTTGAATTGCACACATAGGTTATCTGGAACCAGATCGGCTAACTATAAATTCTAGAATGATGTGTTGTTTGACAAGTCATACGAACTGACAAAAAGATTCAAATGTGGACAGCCGAGAATGACAAAGATATATGCAATGCTATCTAATGTAAAAACTATGCTCCGGGGTGGATTACGTAAGTTCAAAGAAAACAGCTCTAGTGTCTAATGTATAGAAATAGAATCTCCATCCAATCATTTGTTTTTGATCTTTATTCTGACATCACTGTTCAGCAAGTCACTCGAAGAATTTGGGGAGGAATTCTATTATTTTATTTCACGCCCGGAAGATTAAGTTCATTAAGTTCGGCATGTTTTATATTCGTGGCTTCACGAAGGCATTTGCAACAGAACAACACTGAGACATCTCCGCTAGTGTGTTAAAGAAAATACAGTATATGTTACGACTATAAAGTTATATACGCCTACGAATATTAGCGGATAGAGATGTTAAAAAAATGCAACATCATAGTGTGATTCTTCTGTTTATATGTCAGTAACAATGGACTGTTCCACTTAAAGGTAACTATTTTGCCAATAAGAATATGTCCTACCATCTATCCACCATTTGAAACTATGGATTCTTCTACTTGAACGGATTTAGTAGGTTTTCTTTTCTAAAAGAAATCATTTTATAGAAATTCAAATATATCTGTGAATTTGTTCATGGGGATTAACTGTTATGTATATATACGTATATACATGCTCTCCACGGTTATTTATTTCAGTGTGTATAAAACTGAATAGTAAGCACGCACACACACACACACACACACACACACACACACACACACACACACATATATATATATATATGCATTTCTAAAGTACACATGCTTCTTAGATATATATGTATATATCTTTAGATAAAATTGTATGTATACATACATAAATATTTACACGTATATTTGGAGTTATACTGAATAGCAAGGCGATTTCGAGCGAGGCATTTGAAGGTGGAGGTGAGGTTTCTAATCCAATCATCGGCAACTGTTATTTATCCCTGGTTTTCAGGGTGAAAACACATATGTGAACACTTCCAAATCACCACAATAGCCGAAAATGTAAATTCCCTGACATTTCTAGTAAATGCAGAATAAGCAAAAATAGTCTATTCATTTGTATACTTACAGTGATAACGAATTAGAGGGGACATCTGTGTATCTAGACATAACGCGCTTGAAGGCACACAAATGTACTATTCCATGGTGAAGGTAACTGCTAATATTGTATTCCCATCATACTCGAAACATATTTCTGTTTCACTATCAAATTAGATCTTCATTTGAAGAAATAGAGTTCAACATTGTATGAGTCATTCAAATTCTTGTTAAACTGTTATATATACGTATACATTTGCTCTACATCTATGTATCGAGCACTTTTATAACAAAACAATTTTGATATATATATATATATACCTTAGTATATTTATTTATATATATATATGTGTGTGTGTGTGTATGTGTGTGTACAGTATGTGTTTGCTGATAAAACTTATATTGTAACGTGGTGCACTAGTGTTGTGCATATGTTAACAGAACGTGCAGACGTGCTTAAAGAAGATGAGACGAAAGACCGTTTTTGAAGTCGAAGTGTAGTGTGCAGTGTGAATAAAAAGTCCGTTGTGTTTCGAACGGCCTGGTGAGAATATAGAACAGCGGAAACAATGGTGCAACACAATATCCGAAAATGGTTGAGTTGGGAAACACGAAAAGTCAAAGGAGAGAAAGAAGAGAAAAGAAAAAAAGAACGATGCATACCACTTTGATGTTGGGGTCTTCGCTGCTGTAGACATATTGTTATCTCGCATGCATATATTCTCTTGTATAATTCGATCGGAGACAAACATTTCGATGGAAGAAGAATTATCTTTATTTACTTCATGTCGCGTGGACAAATTTATCTGACCTTCCCATTATCTATCTATCAAAGTGTCTCCCTCCTATCCTTCTCCCATTTAGCTACGGTCCATTTAAAATCAACCAAAACGCTTTGGGCTGACGGGCCGAAAATACTTCTGGCTAAGCACTTATTTTCCAACCCCCTAAATATATGCCAGGTGACTTTCTAACTTTGAGCAAAAACATTCCGAGATGTCCTTCTAAGAATGAATCTACTCTGTATATATTCCTTCCCCTTCTCTCTCCTTCACTTAATTACAGGTCATTTAAATTCTGCTCAGGCGAATCCTGCCAAACCGGTTTCGTGAAAGTGTTGCTTCTTCAAATCTATTTCTCCAACTACCTAAAACTTAGAATCTTAGAAAAACTCATTAGACGACAAAAACTGTTTTAATTGGCTACATATTATCACGTGACACTCTTCCGGTGTCCTTTCTCAGGCTAGAATGCCATACATCTGATGGCATTTAGGGCTGTCAAAACCAACAATGATAAAAGGCCTTTGACTTCTCAGCAGGGGGTTTGATTTCAAATGTCTCTCGTTCAAGCCCCGATTTTAACCCCTTACGGTCAAGTGGCTTTGATCCGTCAGATGTTATCTTTTCAAGGCATGTCACCTATGCTTTCAAACGTATGAGAAACTCCCACACATGAACAGACATGCATATATTCACAATCATCCACAAACACAAATATATATATACCCACACTCATCTTCCAAATATTTATGAAACCAGAAAAATGTTTAATGGTATTTAATTAATAAGTATATCCTACCTGTAATAATGTTACAATATTTACACTTATTGTTTCTTAGACCCAGAAATGGACTCTACTTCACGTGTATATTCACACCTTTAGATGCACAGAGATGCGTTCATGGATTGATTGACCATATATTCTCCCTCCACTGACCCACTCTGTTTCTCCCCCCCTACTGTGTATCATATACAAATAGACAATGTTTCTTTCTCGACATATTTCCGTCTTTCTCTTTCAAAGATCCAATCCCAAATATACGCATTTATGCTTACTCACACGAAAACACACACATGTAAGCATGTAAAAGTACACTCACACACATGCACTCACAAAAGTACAGATCTAAAAAGATGTGTCTTAAAGATAAGAATGCATGTGCAACTTCACAGCAAGTAATCGACGAGAAAATGATGGAATCTTTCATCGACACCATTAATAAAAAGCATTGACCTTTGCATTTGCAGATTTGCTTTTTGTCCGAATCACAAAAAGAATAATAGAATAACACTGACACACGAAGCGCTGAAAGAACAACAACAAAAAGAAAACGATGTTTGTCTCAACACTGCGATATTAGAGATTCTTGTTATCTTTTGCTTGATTGCTTCTATGTGCACTGGAAGCGATACACACAGACATATATGACTACGTATACTTTGATAGAATATGACTATGTATACACTAATAGAATCATCATCATCGGCCGTTATAAGTCGACTACTGGACAAATGCCTTTCCCATCTCCTTTCGTGACGAGCGTTATTGCGCTAATATCTGCCTTTTCTTAACGGAAAACTTCTCATCTCTACAGCTTGTGTCTTGTTTTTTCCTACTGCGTTTACTGTCCCACGGGAACCAAGCCTTTTGTTGCATCTGTTGTCCCTTCTTCTCGCTATGTACCGTGCCAATTTACATTTTTGTTGCTTATATCGATTGCTTGTTGGCTGAGGTAACTGAATATTTCCTACTGACACCAGCACAGATAAAAGCAAAGATTTTGATAGCTGAACCCGTAAGCCCGATATTTCGGACTGGACGCTATTTTACTCTACGCCGTAAGCCCATTTGATGACAGGGGCGACACAACTCCCACGCCCCACATAGAAATATATTTTACTTACGAGGCACACCAACTGTAAAAATGAAATCAATTAGACAAAAGCATTTCAGTAGTCAATGAACGAAACTTAATTTGAGCTTTTCCCCTCAGGAACCCAGGTACAGGGTATCTGAAGGTCCAGGGGCTAAGGGTTCAAAGGGTTAAAGACAGGTAGGGTCTCCTTACTTGGAAGAATCTTCTATCTCATCATTCTGCCTTCTCCCAGACCGAGCTAAACTTAGTAACCTATTAGGGTGTTCGGAAAGTAATTACGTATTTTCGTGTTCGGAAAGTAATTACGTATTTCATTGCTATAAATTGTCTTTGCTATGCGTATGTGGGAACTTGAACGGTGTTGTCCATTATGAGTTACTAGAACAAGGAAAGACCATTGCTGCATAAGTTTATTGCCAGCAACTTGATCGTGTAAACGAAGCATTACGTCGAAAGTGTCCAGCAGTAAACTGAATAGGTGTTATTCCCATGACAATACAAGGGCTCACTCTGCAAAACAAACCCAGGAAAATATAAGATTGCTAGGATAGGAAGTTCTAACTAACTGGATTTAGCATCTACAGATTATCATTTGTTTCGATCACAAGAGCATTTCATAAGTGGTAGAACATTCAGAAACAAAGAAAATGATGTAAAAGGTCTCTCAAACATTTTTCAGAAAAAAACGCAGAATCTTTTCGATGAGGAATCGAAAATTTGCCATCCCGCTGGACTGCTCACCTTGATAATAATGGTGATTACAATATTGATAAATAGTATT
Source organism: Architeuthis dux (assembly GCA_006491835.1). Lineage (NCBI taxonomy): Eukaryota > Metazoa > Mollusca > Cephalopoda > Oegopsida > Architeuthidae > Architeuthis > Architeuthis dux. The sequence continues at coordinate 13,677,222 of VCCN01000986.1, forward strand.
AAATTAAAATTAAACTTCACTGGCATTTGTTTGTATCTCCTTTATGAAAAACGAAATTCATTTCCGAACACGAAAATTAGTAATTACTTTCCGAACACCATACTATATAATGGTCTTATTTGAAAGAGAGAGAAAGCTAGAAAAGGAAATGTAATATAACGCATCTGTAAACTTTTATTATGGAGGAAAACAACAATGACTGCCCCTCACACCAGCAATCAGAATAGCTTATGGATTCTTAATTGGACTTTTTCGAGACTAATATTTTCAACTAAATGAATATTTCTTTCTTTACACCTATTCATAAGTAGTTCTCACAAAACATAATCACGTGTTGACAGCTCATTCTTTATATGTGAACAACGGATTTGTGTTGATGTCCTTCAATGATCTAGTTTCAAAGCTTGGCTCTTTCTAACGTCAGCTTCATTAGTTTTTCTTGTTGAGTTTGTCCATATTTGCAGATATTCCCATAATTATAGAAATATGTGTACATGAGTGGGTTAGTAACGAAAGAGTGACAAAACAAATTAGTGATATATCGGTGATAAATTATAAAGGTGTGACACGAATATTAACGTAAAGAAGTAACAATGTGAAATGTTTGTGAATCAATTTTACAGCTTTAGAAATATTTCTGAAGCATACTGATGAAATCAAAAGCATAAGTAATTTGTCGGCTTTCAATTGGAGCCCATAAAGGATAAATATCAATTCGTAAAATCCCAACCTAAACCTACCCCTAACACTAACCCTAATCCTAACCTAACCCCCCTTCATTATGTAATTCCTTTGATACAGTAATTATGTCACTCCTTCATTATGTCACTCCTTTGAACAAGGCCGATATGAGTCGAACTGAGGACCAATTTAGAATCGCGTAGAGAGCCATGTAAAGAGCAACGCTAGGGATAACTCTAAAAGATAGAAAAAGATCAACATGGATCAAAGGGAGGACTAGACTGAAAGATATACAAATAATTAAGCAACAAAAATGGAGATGGGCTGGTCACCTAGCAAGAAGATGTGACAATAGATGGAGCAAAATACTAACCGATGGGACAGTAAACGCATTAGGAAAAGACCAAACACTAGATGCCGGTAAGACATGGCAGCGATTAGAACAATCGAGGTCGTCATGGAAGGAGATAGGAAAGGCTTTTGTCCAGCAGAGGACTCATAATGGCTGCTGCTGCTGCTGATGATGATGATGATAAATAAATGTTAGCTCAATCTGGCACAGGACTACACTAGTGTGGTACCCAGTGAGGATCTGGCTGGCGACATTAATAATAGTCTGAGAGGCTAGTTTGCTACCGTCGCCGGCACACCAGATATTTACTAAGCTCAGATTACACTGGAAAATGGTCACAGTAGTAAGGGACCTGGTAAGGATTGAACTAAATGCACTAGTCTGCGATACAAACTTACTATTCTTCGCTTAACGGCTACTGCCCATTCAGTATGCAGAGGAGGATGCATGTAGGTATATACATTTTAAAGCAGAACAATGTTCTCTGTATTCCCGTTATACGTTTCTTGTACAAGATGTCTGAATTGATCAATTTCCGTTTATCTCTCTTTTTAAATTACTTCTTAGGATAGTCAAATTAAGAACTTAAACTATTTACAGAAAAGACAGGATATACCAACAACATAATTTGAACCACGAATCTATGGAAGTTCTAAACATTTATTGAATTTTTATATGAAATGAAGATATGAGCAACAGAGGTTTAGTGACATTACTTTTTTATTGTTATAAAATACTAGCTGAAGTACCAGTCTTCGACGGGTTAAATATTTAATGAGTAAAAAAAAGACTAAAGCTTTCAGACTTGTAAACTGTATTGTAACATTGCCACGTCGAATTGTGTACTTTTAAAAAAATCATTATGTTATCATCACATATTGAATCTCGTCATTCAACCTAACACTTTTCTATAGAGCGTCTTTCTAGTTCTTTCTCATGGAACCAAACTAGTGAGAGCTTTGGATGATCCAACTCTTGAGCAAGAAACATATAACATGCCATGTGTGAATGCTGGCAAACTAAGTTCAAGCCCTGATTTTTGCAAGGTCTGACCCTGACTTTTATTGGCATTCATAGCGAAGCAGAGTCTTACTGGGGACTGTAGCCTTTTGAATTGAAATGGCAGTTCGCTGTCTGATGGAATCAGTGGTATTCTTGTAATTAAGACAACTCCTTTTTAAGGGCCTATTGATATCTTTGCCTCAATCAGATTTGGATGAAACCTTGTAACAATACACCTGGTGCCATTGGTAGTTTTTGGTGGATTCGAAGACTTCATGATCATTATGTGAGCATCAATATTTAGGTAAATGCCTGAGACCTCCACAGTGTTAGTGTCAGTGAATTCCACAGGATACTGAACTGCCTTATGGTCACTGTTCATGGCAATCTTTTCCATTAGGACTCGGTTGATTTTGTTATCATTATCATTATCATTATCATTATCAGTGAGTGGAGCTAAGGTTGCCTTTGTGAGAACCAGTCCGTATCATTTGCATGATGCTGTAGATTTTGGATAAACATTCTCCCAGAGATCTTGTGGCTTTTCAACAATTATCGGCGTAAATGCGAACACAGACCTTGCAATAAAGATTCGGTTTAACTAACCTGACGGGCACGAAGTAGAGTCGAATTTAGCATTATACTTACATTGTAAATCGAACCCCTCTCTAAAACTTAAAAAACTTTTACTTTAAGTCCTTCCCCTGAGTATACATGCCTGATTTGGTTGGGCTGTACCCATATTTAGGTGGTTTCATTAGCGTGACAGACAAAGAAACCCACACAGACGGACACCACCGAATTATATCTATTTGTATAATAATAATTAGTTCCACCAGTCATTCTAGTACCGTGAAAAAAGGGTTGTACAGAATACTTAGCTACGCCCAAGTCTTTTCAGTGTCCTAGCCACCTTTTAATATCAATAATAACATATCTGGTTAGTCACAATAGAAACTGTCACGTGGCCAACGTCTTTTGGCAGCATGGCGTGTTGGGGTGATCAATTAAAACATTGGAAAAAAGGGTGATCAAAGATTGTTACTTCTCTCGCCTTTTGTTGGGCAGTGATCACTAAAAAGTCCACATTTTCAAAAAAACAAACGTGAACACCGCCGAACATAAATTAAGAGACCAATTCAGCACACACTTACATTGTAAATTGAACCCTCCACTAAAAACCTATTTTGGGGGTGAATGTTCAAGAAACAAAAAATACCCCTTTTCTAGACATAATAAGGAGTAA
>VCCN01000986.1:13703668-13713718 GCA_006491835.1 Architeuthis dux
TCTCAACTAATAAATGTCTTTATAATTATCATATGTATATGTGTGTCTAGGCTTGTGTGTATCTAAAAATAAATTTCTGAGGAACATATTCATCTAAAAAGAGAGGAATTACAAACATTCACCTAAAAAGAAAGGCATTACAAAAGTTCACCTAAAATGGAAGGCATTACACAAGTTAGAAATGAGCTCTGTATGTAAGTCTCCTGCATTTTTGAATAACTCGAAAACCGTTTTCATGGCCTCAATGTAACTTGGCAACGAATCAGCGGGGACCGTACTGTGCATGCATGAACAGAAACTCTTCTGTAAGGTTACTCAGTTGCCAGTGAGATGCTATTGAGTGAGCTTGTGTACTGTGTGATCGTCGCATTCACAATGGTATTGGATTACTTTTCTTTATTACATAGCACTTATTGGCTAGGCAGTATTATTGTTAGTCTCTAATTAATCTCCAATTAATTATCTACCTGGGTCATCTAGTTTTTTAGCGATTAAAATGGCTTATCGTTTAGACAAATGAAAACAAACGAAAATGAAAATAAACGATTTAGTAAAGAATATTTCTCAAGAACCAAATAAAAATAAATATAATCGTGCATAGAGAAGAAACGTGTCCCTTCTACAAAATACAGATTGCAACTGCCTCGATTTCTTGATGATAATCAGTAGGAAGTTAGAATCCTAGCCATGTCGACGCGAAGTCATTTAACGTTTCCTTTTCTGTAATAGGACTTTTGAATTAGCGCTCCTTCCTTATTGGCTCGCTGTCGATTAGAGGAAAAGTCATTATGTCACTAATCATTCGCTAGGGATTGAATGGCAATTTAACACTAAGTAGTTCAGCAACTGTTCAATATAAATGATTGTCAATATCTCTTGCAGACCTATCTTGTTTTGTAGATGGGAATAGGATATCATACTATTATCATTGATCTTTCCACATGAGAACTGAGAATGAACTGATAGCAAGTCTCCTTAAATCTTCAGCACTTTACTCAGTATTATTGCCGACTTCAAGACAACCATGGTTTGAATAATTTCAATTCTTTCTAGAATCTCTAGTTCCTCCAGTCTCTTTCTACGGTTCTCGGTCGTTTCGTCGAACGACGTGTCGCCAACGCACAGTCAGTCGACAACAGTTTCGTCCTGTTGACAATACGGAGACAACCTGTTTGACGAACAGCAGTTTTGCCGACTTTGCTTTTCGCCGACTGCCTTTTCGTCGAATACTTTTTTTCTTACCATTTAGAGGTTAAAAAACGAAAGAAACAGTGAACATTCTGAAAACTAATTTTATTTTACATCTTAAATAACAACATTGGAAGAAGAGGGTGATAAAAGGATGAATTTTTGCGAATGATCAGAGAAATAATCCAGCAGACATCGACATCCTATTTTAAAAACGTAATTAAACTTGAAAGAACATTAGTTCTTGAGTTTTTTCGTGGCTTTGTTATTAAGTTATATAAGCGTAGATTAATTAAGATTATTTGTAAAACAGGTTTTTAGATGTTTAATTTTACACGACGACAACGACAACGACAACAACAACAACAAAAAAAAACAAAAAAAACAAAAAAAAACAATTACTTCTTCGAAGGATTTGTATCTCTTTTCTCCTAAACAGAAAAATTAAACTGTTCTGTCTGTTTACTTTGAAAGATTTCTTAAACAATCTTAACAGAACAGTTTAATTTTTCTGTTGAGGAGAGAAGAGAGACACATCCTTCGAAGAAGTAATGTATTATTAATCTACGCTTATATAACTTATATGAATGATAATATAATTTGTTTCGGCGGAACATCAACATTTGATGAAAATAAAACTTGCATATAAAATTTTCGTACGACGAAACGGCTGAGAAAGGTAAACTAAAAATGACTTCGAAACATTGCGATATTCTACTTAATAATTAATGAAAAATTTGTTTTCTGTTTCTTTTGACAGAAATTTGGGTTTTTCTCTTTTTAGTTCACGCTTTGTATTTGGGACTATTCCCAGAACACCAGACATTATGCACACGATTGTTACCATTATATTCCATGATTTCCTCAGCTTTTGGTCAAGATACTGCAATTTATCTTCTCCCCCATACTCTTTCACTTTTCACCATACTCTACAGTCACAGCTACATAAGCTATTCGACACATTTCTTTTTCTTTAAAATAATTATGGTTGGTTTCCTGGCCTTGATATGGTGATCAAAATAAATATCAAAGTCCCATAGTATATTTTTCGATTTTCAACGAAAGTTCTTCTACTTACACTATTCAGACATATTCTAATTCGTGTTTGACGTGACCAAGGCTAAGAAAATATAACAAGATATGTGTCAATACAAACACTACAGTGAGTATTTACATGTCTGCGGGTGTTTACATGCCAAAGGAAACACATGGTGATATATCAAACAACAACAAACACCACCTTGAATTCCAAGGGCTGGTTTTTATATGTTTAATATACAAAACTGTGCATCGTTCAAGGAAGGAGAGAAAAGTTCGCTTTACAATTCTATAAACAAAAGAATATCTACTTTTATGTAGTCGGGAGAACGGAGCGACATCCTTTCGTACAAACTTGCTATTATTAAACTCCCTAACTTTCCATCGCCGCTCACAGGCTCTGTTTGCTGATTTCGGCGAGTTCTTCCTTGATTGGTTTAAATTTTGGTGATTCAGCACCTAAACTGACCAACCGGAGTGTGACACAAATCGTTAATCCCCACGGGGTTTCAAATGGGGCCGTTAGCCTGGCCGTAGTTCTGCCCCCGGGGTGGGAAGATAGCCTCACCATAATTTGTTTCTTATGACGATGAAAGTCCCCAATTTAATTATTCGGTTATTGTTTACATGAATATGTACTTCTTCTTTCTATCTTTCTCATTCTCTGAGTGTGTGTGTTTGTGTATGTATGCATGTGTGTGTGCGTGCGTGTGAGAGAGAGAGTGTGTGCGTGTGAGGTATATATTTATTCACAAAAGTAGCTTATACAGGAGTTATGGCTTAAGCAGAAACGTCATGAACGTTTTCATTTGATCGTAATCTGTTCATTACGCTGTAATGGGCAGATTATAATCAAATAAAAAGACAATTCCACACGCAATTGAGAATGGATATCCTTTGTATTTCTGTATTTCGTCTTAATGACACTCATGGCTGAGAAGTCAGTCTCGCCTAGGTATGTTGAAGGCTATGTTAGAAGGGCTTTCAAAGCAATTTTAGCGAGATCAGGATATTCTGCTTTTATTTTCATTCAAAAAGAACTAATTTCTCGAAACATATAATAATGATATACACGGCTTTGAATTGTGGAAGATATATAAACAAATAAAAGCTTTTATGTGTAATAACAGGTTACGGTACTTTCATCTACATCACTTTAGCAAATATCGGTTTTGTCTAAATTACTTTGGTCTAAAATCACTTTTGTCCCCACAATATCTCCAGAGGTTCTCAATGAATTTCAATGACATAATAACTGAGATAAGAAAGAAATCTGTCAATTGAGAAAAAATTATATATACAGATTTTTTTAGTTGAAAAGCTGGTGCTGGATGACACGTTCGTTTAACAAACAGGTTTTACCAACAGGATACATGCATTGTTATTGTTACCCATTTCGAGTGATCAAACATAAGATCGCTCAACTTCGAGATCAGTTATTACTTTGGCTATAGGAAAAAAGAATTGAGCGAAAGACAATTGGGCGTGAGTACAAAACAGCGAATTGGGCGAATCTATATTATACTTCCAGTAAGCTGTGTTTTGGTTTCTGTACTAATAGTATAGGTAAAATTATTATCTATTTTTTATTAGATTTGTCCCGGCCCATTTTGTATCACTCTGGTTTGTTGCCCACCACCCAAAAGAAAAAAGAAAAACCACTTAAGTAGGAATTAAGCGTCAACATGGCACTAAAATCCCAGATGCTTTGATAAGAATATTGTATCAGGTTTTGTTACACGACAGAATCCATAATGGCAGTATTTAAATAAATAAAATAAGCAAGGAAAATAATTATTTAAACCCTCAGCAAAACGATTTGTTTGAGAAGGAAGATAATCCTTCAAAATGCGACCGCCTATATCCATACATGCACGATTTCTTATTTCACTTATCTCATCAATAACCAGTACCCACGAATCTCATTGTTTGTCAATATATCTATCTCAGTATCAGGCACGTGCCGTGAGTAATTACTCAGGGTAGGCATGGTAGGTCGTACGTTATAATAAATTGACAACAAAACAAACGAATTTACAGGCCGTAAATCCACTATATGTTTTAAGAAATGAAGATGAACGAAGCAGTACAAAAAGTTCATATTGCAGTTTCAGATTCAGGGAATTAATTAACCTTCATCAGAATAATTTTCGAAAAAAAATTAATAACTTGTCTCTCTTAGATTTTAAAATACGCAAAAATAGTAATTTGGACCCTAAATTGACCTGGCACTAAATGCACCTTTAGGTACCTCGGAGGTCAACGCCACCCTATCCTATGTTAACCCTGAGGTCAAATTAGCCGTATAAACACATTTGAAGCTCCTAGAGCTAATGAAGTTACAAACAAACAAACAAACAAACATTCGTCGCCTTTATAGTATTATATATATATATATATATAGTGTGTGTGCGTGTGATGGCACGTGTGTGTATCATTGACGATAAATGATTTCATTTGCATGCTTATTTGCAAAGATACAAATAGATATATACACATATTGATATATGCATGCTGACACATATACATGTATGTATGTATAATACCAATAAGTGATCAGAAGAAAAAAAGCTACGATGCATTATACCTTGTGTCAATATTATTTAAGAAAGTCAGTCGCCGAGTAAACGAGCCGATTTCGCATGGGCAGATGAGTGGACACCTCCTAAGATCAATCAGGCGAGATTACCCTCAGGAATCAACGTGATTAATTCTAAGCCATACGAGGGAAATTGGGTAGGAAACAGCTTCTTCTGGTCGTCATATTTAATTATATTAGTGAAAAAAAAAGAAAAAAACATGAATGAAAAGTTGCAATCTCCAAAGACTGTAATTCAAAATGAAAAAGCTATTATGTCCTCTGGGTTCATAACTTTATCATCTTTTATTTAGAGAAAACGACGAAAAGGATTTTAGTTGAGTTTCTACTGATCTAAAATCCTCTTTCCTAGACACGTAGGAAAATCATGGTTTATGGGAAATTCATGATCATGATCATGATGATCATGATCATGATCAGACTTCTAAAGTCCGTTGTTGGACATAGACCTTCCCCAAGATCCGCAAGTTCTTTCGTTCCCGAGCGTTACAGTGCCAATACCTTCTGAACTTGTCTAAGTCATCACACCATCTTATTCTTTGCCGGACACAATTTCGGATATGTTCTCGGGAGATCCACGTTGTGGTTCTTGATGTCCAACGTTTGTCTTACGTTCTTGCAACATCGCATGTCCATTGCCATTTGAGCTTTTGTAGTGGTTTTCATGACATCTCTGACCCTTGTTTGCTGTCTAATATAATGTGCTGTATTCTGATCTTTCCATGTGAAGTTCAGCATGTGAACGTTGCATGGTCCTTAGTTAAGTTCCATGTTTCAGCTCCGTAATAATGTTTTAGACATCTTAGGGTATACGAGAAATGCCTCAGCATTATTTGTAAATCTCACATATCTTACATGTTACACTTTGCTTTCATGGCGTGGTAAATGCATTCCTATTCCTATTATAATTATCATAATTGTTTACATGATCATTACTAGAACTGTTCTCATTATCAATATTTATTAAAATTAGGATGGGCGAATTACAGTTTTTTGTTTCCAACTTCAAAAGCACAACGTTAAAATCAACGTAAAAAAGCAGAATACTTATGACACTATCGCTTGTTTCACCATCTGTTCATTAACTGTGCCAGAAATTCTGATAATAAATTCCCCTGGACCAATTATTGTTTGTCCAATGGTTTGATGCTGGCACATTTCCGTCGTTTTAGATTGTATCTGTATTATTTATTATAGGCGTACACATGGAAAATAGAAATCTAAAATTGTAATGGACTACGCACATAATTACTGAGACAGCCGCAAATAATATTGGAAAGAGATAAAAAGAATTAGAGACCAGGGTAAAGTTGAGAAGATGTTGATCACAGCGCCGCTGAGAAGATGTTGACCACAGCGCCACTGAGAAGAGGTTGACCACAACACCGTTGGAGTCAATGAGAATATAGAAGATCTGAGTAGACACCCAGTTACATGATTCTCAGCGATCGTCATCAAAGATCTTTGAGATGGATGGAAATCTATTTATGTAATACGCCATGTGGTTGTCCATATCTTTGTCAGTAACATTTGTCAAGGGAAATAACTATTAAAGGCTAATTATAAAGTAGTCTTCCTTATTTTCTTTGCAAATACGTAATAAATCCGGGTTCATTCTGGCTGAGCATAAACAAGAAAATGAAGAGCAGCATAGTGTTTTTGACATTTTTGAAGTACAGTGCAATTGCAAAATTATTTAAATACTGCCTTCATTTTTTGACGGATTGGGTAAACTAGTGAAGATAATAATAGTATTATTATTAATTTTTAGCTACTATTTACCTTCATCTTAATTGTTGTTGCTTTTTATAGCAACTAAACTTAGGCTGGTTTCCCCTCAGCAGTCAATCAACAGCGCGGATCGGAATAAAGAATTAATTCCAGGTGAGAATCGAACTCACGGCCCTCTATGCCGGAGGGTGGTTCGCTTAACGCGCGACCGTTCTTACCACTGAACTACTGGAACTCAATGGCGTCTTAATGACTGAGCTAAATTGACAGGTCATAGATATTAAGGAAGATTTATCATACAGATACGCATGGGAATAGAAGTTGGAGTGGAGTTTGACCCTGCAGCAGCCAGTCTTGTAATACTTAAATTCGCTGTTTGAGAACTTTCCGTTGATTGGCAAGATTGTAATGCTAATAAGACTGGAAGTTAATTGTGGTGGGCGGATAGAGTTACGGTAAATTCGAAATTTCCATTCTCTTTTACTTGCAATCGAAAATCGTCTTTAAGTGATGGGGTCAAACTTGTTACCGATGTCTCCATTAGTGCAATGGTCATAGAACAAACAGTTCTGTTGACGATGCAAATAATAACGATAATAATAGTAACAAGCTTGGCTGCTCCAGAGTCAAACTCTGCTCCCACTGCTACTTCCTTGCATAATTCTACTATACATTTTACTTCCTTCTACTTCCTTGCGTAATTCTACTATACATTTTGCAGGTATGCAAGTCTTGTCAGTTTAGAGCAGGTATTAACACACCAGGCTAGAAATCACCCGATCGCCTGTTCAAATCTCGGTAGGTATTTTTGGTGAGGATTGTTCTTGTTATATAGGAAAGTAAAGTCAACCCTGACTTTGTCCTGGAGTTTGACAAAATGTCGGTAATGATATTCATCATAATGCTGCTGCTGCTGCTAATACTAACGATCGGTTGGATGACAACTTTGGCGCTGTCCAATGGTAGTAGAAGCTTTAGGAGAAAGTCAATGACACGAAGGAGTAAAAAGCAGCCAATATTAAAACCACTTGAATAAATGTAGAACCTGGATCGGCTGCAGAGTGAAAAATTACGATTAGAAATGAGGGAATGAAATGAAACAGAATAAAAAATAACTGCAATCATAGCATAATGCTTTTTTTTATTCTGAAAGAGAAACTTACACGAAGGCGTTGCTTACAAGAGTTCAACTACGCTATCTAAAGGACAACTTCAAGATTTGCAAGTTCTGGAAAAAAACGTAAAAAGACTCTACTGCATTTAGAAGCGTTAAAAAGATCTTGTTAAAAGATCAAATGTTAAAATTGTGATATCGTTGAAATTCAGAGTGAAAGTATCACCGTTCTTTATTATTTATTATCATTATCTCAAGGTCACTGGGATGTTTTCTTTATATTTTCTAGCAATCTTAAATTTTATGTATTATTTTACAGATTTAATGAATGTTATGGTTGACACTAGGGTCTATACTACAGAATTAGAGCCAGTGTTTGAGTGCATAATCGTGCTAGAAAAACAGGAAAACTTTAGAAGATATACGAGATCGATTTTCACAAGGATTTGATAAATTCGCCTCAATGCGTGAAGCTCCCAATGTGAAAAGAAGGATTTCTTTCCACCAACAGTTCTCTCGACTCGACAATCTGGTCAACAAGCAACATGAAGGCGGCATGTGGAGCAAATTGAGGCATTAAGTTCAACTAAAAAGTCATCTCGAAAGCAATTAGTTGAGGCCCACACTGAATAAAAAGAAAATCATAAAACAAGTTTTGAAATTGAAACCAAAGAATTTTGAGATAAATCAAATTCTTCGCCGACAACAGAGGACAACATATAGGCATATAAAATATTATTTTTGTAGGGCAACCTTTTCTATCTCGTCCCTCCATCTTGTCTCTGGTTTTTCCTACTGCATTTACTTTCCCATGGGCACCAGTCGGTTAGTCTTTCCCCCCATTTATTGTCATTTTTTCTTGTTAGGTGAACAGTCCATCTTCATTTTTGCTGTTTAATTATTTGTATAATATCTTTCACTCTAGTACTGTCTCTGATCCATGTTGATCTTTTTCTATCTCTTAGAGTTATCCCTATCATTGCTCTTTCCATGGCTCTCTGTGCGATTCTAAGTTGGTTTTCAGCTCGTTTTGTTAATTTCCGTGTTTCGCATCCATAAGCCATGGCTAGTATTATGCAACTGTTGTATACTTTACACCTTAAGCACATTGGCAAGGTGCTCTTCAGAATGTCTCTATTCATGCCAAATGCCTTCCAACTTATCGGTATGCGTTGTTCTATTTCGCTGTCATGGTCTTTCTCTAGCTGTATTACCTGTCCTAGGTAGATGTATTCATCGACCTCTTCTAGAGTCTCTCCTTCTATCTTTATGGCCTTTTTGAACATTACTTTTGTCTTTATTCTAATACGGCACCTTCATGGATTTAAGAGTGCCAGCAAATTTGCTTTTATAACGGGTGGATTTTATACGATATGTAGTAATAATGAGAAACCAAAAGGTAGAGACAAACATGACTTTTTATTACTCTTTCACAGTCTAATGCCTCATATATGTGTCATAAATCTGCAAATAAAATGAATAAACATATAGACAATGCGAGAATATAAAACAAATGTATCGTTAGAACGTGTGTGTCATTAAATAGTGCCGTTACAAGGAGAGTTTTAGCAATGTGTCTGTTTGCCTGTGTGTTTATGTTATCCTTTTATGCAAGCATAAAATATTAGACTCACAGCTACTGCATTTACTCCTGTGTAAGCATTTGCGAACGTCTACGAGGAAATGTTATCATTTATCAACATAAAATACTTCATATTGATTTAAAGTTGATTCATTGAATTGACTTTGCAAGAGTATTGGTATAAAAAAAGAGACCGTCCTCTTTCCAGTGGATTAGTACACCGGAAAGTGAAAGCAACAAAAAGAATAAGCTCAATAGTTTGATCACCTTCTGTAATGATAATGACTTATCTCACAAGTGGCCTATTTGGGCAGTTGAATTTATCCAGTTATCATTAGAATTTCAAGATGCTATAAGTTTGTTGCTAATACACTATATGTTTTGCATTGGTCAGAAACCGTAAGATAGTTTTGTACTCATTAGTTACGAGGGATGGATCAATAAGCCCGTAGCCTGACACAGTTATTTTGTTCTGGATCTTTCACTAATGCATTGACAAGGAAGGGGATTATGTTGAAGAATAATGTGTGTGTGTGTGTGTTTGTGAGAAGAGAACTGATAAGGTCAAAGGTGAAAGCCGTAACCCTTTAAAATGGATGCCGGGGCTAGCCGACAAGATAAAAAACCCACAATTATAAAAAACAACAATAAAGATGTCCGGCAACTTAAATTGAAAACAGATGACCACATAAGAAAAAGCACTTGAAAAAATTCCCGCCCAGAACAGGAACACTCTCATCGATTGGCCAGCATGGAATCAATTATGGACGCAAACAAATTTCACCATTAATAATTGTA
>VCCN01000986.1:13815294-13828004 GCA_006491835.1 Architeuthis dux
CAATTTTCTCGTTTTGCAATTCAGAAACTGAAATTACTTATCTCTTATTGAGCTGTTTACTCTTTCCGTCCTATCTAATTATTGCTGACACTAATCTAACAATGTGGATCATTTCGCTGCACGTATTTAGTCATGTTCGACTGTCAGATCACCACGACAGCGTTGCAGTGATTACAATTACAATTCAGAGAGACACCATATCTCAACACTTTGTTGCCTCCTTTTTCTAGACCCAAATCATTTATTTACGACATTTCCAACGATGGTGTGGTCTGCGAACCAAGAGATAAGGACGTGATCTGGATTAACAAGAGTCAGTTTTACTTAATTCAGCATCGTTTTAAAAAAGATTAAAAACTTGCATAATACCTGTCAAAAATGGCAGGTTTGTATACGTATGGATAAATTAGGCACATTTACATTTTAGTAAACATTTATTTATTGCAAGTGAAAAAACGCATACCTTGAACCGAATTGTAAAACAACAAGGCAACAAAATTGGGTAAAGAATGAATTTCTCTTTTTTAGTATGGGAAAAACATCAGTTTTATTCACGAAAAATCAGAGATGCCTATATTTGTTTTCTGTCCTACGCGAACACACATACACACTGATTGATTTAGACTTTCTTCTCTTTTTGTTTGCTTTAACGTGACAGAGACCAACAAACAAAAAATAGTCACGTAGGCTTTTATATAATGAGATGTACATTCTTATCTTCTATTGTTTGTTTCTTTGGGGCAAGAAAGAAAGGAACAAAAAACGGGGGAAATAAAAAGTGATAGAAGAAAAGTGTATGATGGAACTGAAAAAATGAACAAGAAAGAAAGAAGGAAAACGGGAATAAGGGAGAAAGGGATGTAATGAGGAAGAATGGGGGGAAGGGAAAGAAAGAAGGAAAGAAAGAAAGAAAGAAGAGAGGAAGGAAAAGGGGAGCTAGGGAGGTAATGAGGAAGACATGGAGGGAAGGGAAAGAAAGAAGGAAGGAAAGAAAGAAAGAAGGGGAGGAATGAAAAGGAAGTAAGGGAAAAGGGAGGTAATGAGGAAGAAAGGGAGGGAAGAAAGAAAAAAGAAAGGAAGAAAGAACAGAAGGAGGAAGAAGAAAGGCAGAGAAGGAGGAAGAAAAAAATGAAAGAAAGAAAGGAAAGAAGGGGAAGGAGGGATAAAGGGTGGAACGAAGAAAGAATCACTGAAAGAAATAGAAGAAAAGAAAAAGAGAATATGAATAAAGAGATGCAGCGATGGTAAGAATAATTGAAAAGGGGAACTGAAACAAGGTAAATTAATAAGATTTAAAGAAATAGCCAGAAAAGAGAGAAAGAAAGAAATCAAAACAAAGCCTGGCTGCTGCAGGGTCAAACCACACTCTAACTTCTATTCCGACTGAAGATGATTACTGCAACTTTTGTATTGTATATATATTAAATATGATACATGTTCCTTAACATCCACTTGTCAATTTAGCTCAGTTAGTAAGACATCAGCCTAGCAATCACTAGGGCGTGAATTCAAATCACGGTAGTGGAGCGAGGGTTTTACATATCGGTTTACAACAAATGTTGGTGAGTGTTGTTGTTCTTGTTGTTCTTAAAGTAAAGCCAACTTCTGACTTTGTCTTTGAGTTTTACAAAGGTTCTGATGAAATTGAAGAACGTAGTCAACACAATAAATAAATAGAAATAACAAAAGAAAATCAAAAAGAGAAACAGAAGAAAAGAGAAGATGTTAGACCAAACTAACAAATAAAGCAAAGAAATGAAAAGAAAAACGGAACAAAGTTTCTTAAGATAGAATTGATTAGCACATCAAGCAGAATACCCCAGAAATGTATAAATATAGGACAGCAGAGAAAAAGATAGAAACAATAGAAATGTAGCGGACATTATGAAATGAAGGAAATTGTATATTGATTCTGCGCGCATACGTCCGCATGTATTGTTATTCTAAGTCCAAGGAGCCGACTGTTGACAGGGTTGCACAAAATGTGATAATTGTATGGGAGGTCAGAATTGGTGTAGTTATTTGTAGGAGAAATGCTGGATTCTGTTTGGTTGATAGAAATCTGGGGTATCTGGCATCAATTAATTATTTTTATTTTGTTTTATTGAATAAGATAATTGTTACAATGAAATGAAATACAGGGTGTATCATATAGGACACAAGCCTAAGGACACGATGGATTCTTTTTGACAGCATCTTTTTTTAATCTTTAAAAAATAGTTTTTAGATTTAAAATAGTTTAAATCTTTTTTTAATCTTTAAAAAATAGTTTTTAGATTTAAAATAGTTTAAATACAATTTCTCAAAAAGGTGGTTGCATTTTTTTCCAAACACCCTGTAAAAAAAATTATGTCTTCATAATTGCAGATATCACGAGTAAAAATCGCGTTCCTCTCCGGTTTGAAATCAAAATTTTCCCTGGAGTCTGTCAGGTGAATGAAAATTGCTTTAAATTGCTTTAAATTCATAAGCGTAGAAAAGAATAGGTCTGTTTAGTCACTCAATAGAAACCGTCATGTTAGCAATATCTTTTGGCAGCATGCCGTATTGGGGGTGATCAATTAAAAATGGTTGACGAATGAATAAGTTACTTCTCTCACCTTTTTTCAAATTTTCAAAAACAAACGGGCACAAAGTTGGGATCAATTTAGCATAAACTTACATTGTAAATTAAACCCCCACCAAAAATCTATTTGGGGGGGGGGATTTTAAAAAAAAGGAATTTTCTAGACATAATAAGGAGTAAATAAAGCCAGCACGCCAACGAGCCAGGCAAACCGACTTGAAAACCGAAGAAACCTATTTTGACAGTTTTAGAGACAGTGCTGGTTGACGGTTTCTAAAAGAACAGGGGAACGAGAAATGAATAAATAAGAGATGGAGAAACTAGACGGCACTCAGAGGAGAGCTCATACCTCTGCCAATGCCGTACACTAACTACAAACTGAATGAAAATAAAATACTAAAAAACAATGGATAGAACTTTAAATGTACAAATATTGAGTTACTTCCCATGAAATTTGAATTAAGCTCTTCTTATCAACTGTTCCTTTTAAACCCCGTTTCTCCAGAATAATAAAATATCTTTCAATCGAAAACAAATTCCTGGATCCACCCCAACATTTAATCGCTTCTTTCGGAGCCCATAACCCATGTTTCCACAAAATCATCGAAATTCATGCACAGCTTTTGGAGATCGTTTAGGCAGACAGGCGGGTAGATGGACACGAGTGAATACTTCGTTGGCAGAGATAAATAAAAGGAAGAGAGGAAGGAGAAAAGGAAAGAGAAAAGGGAAAGACTCCGAAAGAACTGGACAAATAAGATAAAAACAATTCAGGCACTGCTGAAAATAGCCACTGAGATAGACGTGTAAAATTCTCTGCAACGAAATAAACCAAGTTTTAGTGACACTGATAAAGAAAATTATGGGACGTTTTGAGACGATAACAGAAGATGGGGTGGGGAGTGATAAGCTAGAAGGGGAGAAGATCCATACAGTCCTTGGTTTACGTAGAAACCTCAACAGATAAATGTATTTTCCTCTAGGAATTACGCTGAAAACCGGCATTTACTCTATATATTTATTACAGGGTGAAAGAGGAAATAAAGAGGAAATCAAATATATAAGATAATTGCCACCCCTGTCTAAAAAGGTTGCTTCGTTTTTGTCACAATAACACGACTCTGTAAGGTTATTTCACTGTCACCCTAGACATAACTAACCCACAGCCCCACCCTGACTTCTTCGGACAGTGATACAAGGTTACGTAGAGCAATACATGGCTTGGCGAGATCAAAGACGCCGACATGCGACCGACCGGAGTTATCAATTTCATAAGGGAACGTATGTTACAAAATCAGAAGTACTAAAAAAAGGATGTAATTTTATTTTTTTAAATTAAAAATTAAACCATATATCCTCCCTCTCCCCTCTCTCACTATCTCATTCCAACGAAGTTTTTCCACAAACGCCTAAACGTCATAATGAGGCTACGTCACGGCGCTGGCGAAATATGTGTTCATTTCACAATGGATTATTATTGTAAATCGAGCACTCCCTAAAAACAAGGGAAAAAGACGAATTTAAAAAAAATGAAACCCTTTTTTAGAAGGTAGCTACTGGACTACACATACAAATTTTCAAGGCTCTATGCCAACAAATGTGAACAGGGGCACTGAAACAGACAGGAAGAATACCTAGCCACCATGTTTTTCGTTTGTCGGTCGGGTCGGTGATCGTGGCTACCGTGATTCAAAATGTAATAAATGTATCACAGAAAAGAAATCAATAACAAGAAACCGGCAGATGAATAAAATAGAGTAGGATTGAAGGAACATATCTAAAGGCAATGCTTGAAAGGCAAAGGCCATAGATGATTATAGAGTTTGAAGATGGTCCGTTAAAGATACATTCTGTAAGA
Organism: Architeuthis dux; assembly: GCA_006491835.1. Taxonomy (NCBI): domain Eukaryota; kingdom Metazoa; phylum Mollusca; class Cephalopoda; order Oegopsida; family Architeuthidae; genus Architeuthis; species Architeuthis dux. The sequence continues at coordinate 13,819,719 of VCCN01000986.1, forward strand.
AAATATTTGTCCGTACAGTCGTTTACTGTATTTAAACATGATTTTCGCGCTCGTCAGAAATTGTATACAGTAATCCCTTGATATATGCGTTTAATAAATCCTCAATGTACACCGCATATATCAAAAACGCATTATTCAAAATTAAGACCACTGGAAATAATTATAATGAATCCTGAGGAAAAAAGCAATCTAGACTGATGTATATTATTACACTAGCAGCGTTGCCGGGGGGAAATAACTTCAAATATAAAAACACAGGAAAACAAATATTTTATAGAGATTTCATAAAAGGGAAAAGTAAAGTTGCCCCTCGATATTGACCTCTGAAAGAGTAAAAGAAAATCCGATGCCCCCCGATTTTGACCACTAAAAACGGAAAAGGGTTTAGATTTTGAACCCTAAATCGTGAAAAAAGCGTTTCTCTGGTTATTTCCCCGACGTTTTCAAACTATTTTGAACCGCACTAATCAAATGTTATACCGTAAATATCATGGGATGCCCACAATAGATGTTCATATTGTATACATGAAAGCATTTTTGACAAAACGAGTAAATATTTGTATTTTCTATAATCGTATCCAACATTTTGAAAGAAAAGAAAATTGTCGCTGGTCACGCGCAGAAATGGCGGCTTATATTAATACGTATTCTTTAGCTCCAGCCTCTTTTCCATATGAATTTGCAGCTTTTTTATTTGTTGGAATTGTGACACAGCTATTTTTCATAAAGCGATGATTAGCTACTAATGCATCGAATAGCTATCAACATTGAAAAGAAAACAAAGTAAAAGAACAAATTAAAAAAGAAGCCTAAAATGTCTTCCTATCCCCAGTTTCTGTTGCCACTTTTGACGCATTTATTGTGTGCAATTTGTCAAGCGAGAAACAGATCCTGCAATGAGCGAGGTGAACAAGAGACATTTTGCCTCGAATATTTAGGATGCACACGGATGGTTCATCTTGGAAAGGAAGTGGAGAAGGCAGAGTTTTGGGATTTGAGTTTTTCTTTTCTTTTTGACAGATTAAAAATATTTTGGTTTATTTTGTATTATTTTCTCGTGTAGTAATATCCATGGGAACATTGCAGCCTTTGTGCGTTGAGCATTTTGCAAGAGACTTCATGTAGAAATGAAAGAAAAGGGTGAAGTAAGAAATAAAGTGGGAAAAAACGAAAGACAATTAGAAAGAAGAAGAAGAGGGAGGATGAGGAGAAGAAAAAGAAGAAGAAGAAGAAGAAGAAGAAGAAGGGATGGTAGGATTAGATAAGCGCACAAAACGATAAAAGATGTCCGTGAAAGACGCAAGGATGGATAGATAGAAACCTTGAGAGAGAAGATAGAAACAATTCAGAAGGAGTGAAGCAAATCCGAATTGGAAATCTGTGATTAAACAAAGAGGCATTGAGATACATAGGGGAAAGAGGGAAGGAAAGAAAAAGAGGAACAAGAATAAGAAGAAGCGAGAGAAAAACAAAGCTGAGAAAGAAAGAGAAGAAGAAAAGGGAGCAGAGACAACAAAGAGAAACGACGAGAAGGAGAAGAAGACAAACATGAAAAAGATGAAGTCAGGAGAAGAAAATGAAAAAAAGAAAAAGAAAAAGAGGAATACGGTGATAAAACAAGTAGGAAGAAGAAAAGAGTTGAAAGAAAATCAAGACGCAGGGTGTGAAGAAAAATAAAGAAAGAATAATGAAGAAAAAAACAACAAAAAGAAGGAAAAAAGAAGAAAAAATGAACTGAACGAGGGGACGAAAAGAGAGGAAGAAGAAGAAGAAGAAGAAGGAGAAGAAGAAGAAGAAGAAGAAAAAGAACAACAATAACAGTAACAACAACAACATCGACCAGAAGAGGGAATAATAAAAGGAGATCCAAAGAAAAACAAAGTTCCTTCGAGATATTAAGACATTTGCATGAATCAAGGTGTCTTCATTTTGTACATATTTATTTTAACTGTGATGGTTTTTTTCTTAATAGTCTTTCATTGCATTCATCCAAGTCTTTTTCACTCCACAAAAATATTTGCCTTTCACAACATAAACCAATTCATATAAAGCCGGATGTCTTGTAACAATATCCATCACATTGTCATAATGTGAAATCGTTATCTATACATATAAAACCCAAATATGCAAATGAGTATGTTCGTTTGGTTGCATGTTGTATGTTTGGTTGTCTGGAGTGTCTGCTAGCTGGGATCCTACAATTCATAATCGACTGGTCCACATGAGATATGTTGTACAATAATAGAATTAAAGGGTGGAACAATGAGACATGCCCTTCCCATATAAAAGAATACACAGACCAAATTCAACAGACACACTTTGTCTGTCAACCCAAGGCATCAAAGTCATTTCGACTTGATGTAGCCGATATAGTGAAGAAAAGAATGGGTTAGGGAGGCAGCTGTATAAGTATTTTAAAATATACCTTTTGAAATTCATCAACAACAAAAAAGTGTAAAGAAAGGTGTTATGACATATTATCACGAGAAGGTCGTTTCCAGGTCAACACCTGTGAGGAAGTGGAAGTGACCCGGTCACTTATGTATATGCGTGGGTGTCCCAAAAACAGGATGTGGAAACCGGAAATGACACCAGCGTGGCGCTCGAAATCTCATAAAGCTCAGAGCCGAGACGAGGGAGCATAGCAGAGACAGAAAACTCAGGCAGAGACCCAGACAGGCGGGGAGGCAGACCGCCTAGGGCTGGAAAGGCATAAGACCAAGTTCCCCTGTTGGGAACGGTCTTTCGGCATCCTTATCTCTCTCCCACTCTTCATCCACCGGTCGGCAAAATGTAACTTAAGAAATAAAAAATATGTTCACATATTTTTACAAACAAGCTTTTCGAGTCATCCTTTTTGATTGTCCAAGTTCACGATTTTCCTCCCTAGGACGAAGGCACTAGACAACAAAGGTAGGTACAGTGAGTATAAAATCTATCTGATACATATCAAAAAGTTAATTTTAAAAATCCTTATATAGCTTCAAAGTTGAAAGAATTTGGGCCAAAGATTAAAATACAAAAAACAAATCAAAAACAATACTGAAACAAGATTGAACATTAAAAAGTCATGTAAAAAGATCAGAAATCTGTCAATCTTGAAGCTGTTATAAGGATGTTAAAATTAACCTTTTGAAATGTATCGGATACTTTTTGCACTCTATATAATAAATACATTCTTTGCATCCCCCTCTTTCTCCCTGTTTATAAGCAAGTACATTTAAATGCAAACAATGTTATTTAATGCAACGAAATTCACCCACTAGAGAAACATTTTTGAATAACATGCAATTTTGCAAATTTTATCTATTTTATTCATGTATTGACATACAGGCTCCTTGTTCTGCAAGGGTCTCCGGTCACCTGTAAGATTCATTCTGCTCTGGTGAAAGACATCACAATTTAAAAAAAACGTGATTATAAAGACGTGAATGATAAATTCTGTGCATACAATTCTGGAATAATAAGAATGGCTGTGCATAACTGATCTGGTGTTGCAGGAGCAATAAGTATCATTACCAATCACCCCCGCACTCACACAGCCATGTTTTGCAAATGGAGTTCGCACTGAATACTGCAAGGCAATTTTCCAACAATTATTTGGTTTTACGTTGGAGATTTCCTTTTTAAGGAAACCCAAATATTCATCTTACCATTATTTCCAATTGCAACTGCACTGACAAAGCCTTTCCATCCATGTACATATTCTGTAAAACATAATGAGGAATAAATAAAATTCCTTGTGTTAGTAAAGTTCATGGGTGTTGGGATTCTTTTACCGGTTTTACCCTTATACTCGCTGCCAATAAAGAAAGCATTTGACCACTTAGAAGTGGATTTGTCATGTCTAAATTGAAATGGTTTGGGGCTCATCGTTCCGAAGCTGTCCTTTGTTCAGTCGTGTATTGTCGGAAATAAATGACGTTACCCATTTGCAAAATGGCGTCTTTTTATTTTCTCGCTTTTCTATTAATTGGAGACATGGCCGGAAGTGAAAGCCGTTGTAATAATAGGAAACAAGGAGTCGGTGTATCACATGATAAACAAGAAACTCTTGAATATCACTTAGCTACGAAATAAAGAGATGTCCAAATAAGAATGTTAGATAGGTGATATCATTAACCGTAGACGTTGACGAATTATACACTTGGTCAAGTCTTCCTCTTCAAGTTCATTATAACTGATAATAAATGAAACTCTCGGTGGCCTCCAGCCTGTTGCTCAGACCTCTTTGTTACATTGTCAAACAAAGTTCAGACGTTCTCTGAAGCTCGGCACGTCGGCAAAAGTTGGGAAATTCAATTAGGTATAGATATTTCGTAGGAGATGATCCACCATTTCAAGAGAATTTAAAAGTAAGCAGTCAGATAATTTCGTTTTCAAAATAGATAATATTGATATTTTAAAGCAACAATTAGTTATAGGTTATCCAGTGTTTAGATCTATTTACTAATAACAATGAAAACTAGAAAGCACTCAGAGACCGCATACCTCTGCCAACGCCGTGCACTTACTCAATCGAAAAGAAATTCCTGGATCCACCCCAAGATTTAACCACGTCTTTCTTAGCCCATGGCTAATTCTTCCACACAGTTTCATTGAAATTCATTGAGTCTTTTTGGAGATATCGTGTTGACTGACCGGAGCAAATACATAAACATATGAAAACAAGAACCATACATTCAATGATGCGTTCACCGTACTTACGTCCATATTTCAAAGAGATTCTAAACGAAGTAGTATTAGTGCTAGCATTATTAGTTGTGGTAGTAGTACAGAGGGAGGAGAAAGCGGAGGAGTAAAAGGAAGATGAGGATGGTTCACCCAAAACGCCAATCCAACATGATACGGCTCAGCATTAGTAGTTGTGCTAGTAGTAGTAGCAGTAGGAAGGGGAATATGATGATGTTTCACCCGAAGGAGGTCTGAACCAAGTTTCATATCAATCCAACATGATACAAGTGAGAAAATTGATAGTTAACATTACTAGTTGTGGTAGTAATAGCAGGTGAAGCGGGTGAAGGAGGTAGAGGAAGATGGTTCATCTGAAGTTATGGACCAAGTATCATATCAATTGATATTTAACATTACTACTTGTGGTAGTAGTAACAGGAGGGCGAGTCAGGGAATGGGGATGATTCACCCGAAGGTCTGGAGCAAGTTTCATATAAATCCAACATGATATGGCAGAGAAAATTGATATTTAACATAATCGGAGCCGACCGAAAAGTGTCTGGACGTATCTAAAAAGCCTCTTAAAATACTCAATAATATTTCTATTTACATCTATACATACTCGTACACAAGCACAAGGATATCTATTTATAGACATATGTTTACACAAATATTTACAGAAAATTGCTTTTATAACAAGCACGTGTAAACGTTTACAAGTGCTTGCATACACAAACATATACATTCGTATTTAATTTCGTAGGACATAAACAGGCGAAATTATACAAAATTGTTTAGTTACCTTAAGATATACACGTATAAGATAAATACCTAGGCACATTCACAAATTGATATATGAACATTAGAACACTTACTAAATGTTGGTAATTTCTTTATCGCGTGAAATTTAGTAACAACAACGCAATTGCCTTATCGCTTTTATACCTCACAAAGTTAATGAGTTAAGCAGCAGTTACTATTGAATCTATAGTAAAATTACCAATTAATAATCAAATGGTTCTTCGGACGATTGAACTCCTTCTTGTTATTCGTGTTGTAAACACGACGTTTCGGCCGATCCATTCTTCGGCCTTCTTCGGGTGTAAAATCCGAGTGTGATGGGTCATGTGCTATAAGGGTTACCCTCTTTAAACATAACTTCTGTTTAACCCATCACACTCGGATTTTACACCTGAAGAAGGCCGAAGAATGGATTACAACACAAATAACAAGAAGGAGTTCAAACGCCCGAAGAGCTATTTGAATATTAATGACCCTTCTCAAAACTATAGAAATATCTCTAGTAATTAATAGTATTGTGGGATTAGGAATTAATAGTATTGTATACTTAAGAATTATTCAGTTACGCCATGGACACTCTTTGGTCTTCACAACCAAATTCCTAACCCCCACAATATATTCAAATTTCCCCCTTGTGGGGCGTGTACCCCACGTTCAGAATCACTGCTCTAGCGAGATCGGTCAAAACCATCAATCAACGATATAGATTTCAAGTCTGTGGTGAAAATGATCCAGAAACCTTAGTCAGCAGACTTGCAGTAAACTACACTATATCGATTGGAATCTTTTCAAATCATCTATGCGCTAATGACAAGAAAAGATCTGGATAAATTGGTTCTATTTGTATTGAAGAAGAAAAGGAAACTCAGACAAATGGATGAATGCTTCAATCATGTTAAATTGCATTGAACTGTTTTCGTATCGTATCATCACTCGTATAGAAACATTGATTTGGTATAATATCTAGAAATCTGTACAATGGCTGGATACAAAAGGAGAGCCGAAGCATCAAGTGAAATTGCGTTATCATCTATGGAAGATTATGGCGAGTGTTTGGTGGAACACGATTGATTTGATACAATTTAGCTTCCGCCAAAGAGGTCAAACAACGTACATAGATAATTAGACTAGCTTGAAATAGTGCACTCAAAACCCAAACAAACGGCTTTCAATTTCGTGAACAGGAAGTGTGTCATTTTAGTGGATAACCCCCACTCCCGCTGCCATGTTGCTAAAATGACGTTACTAAGGTTGAATCAGTTGAAGATGGAGGCTTTATTTCACCTTGACAATTCATACGATACCTCTATTACAGATTAACATTTGTACTTCAATTCAATAATTTGCTTACAGGTAAGATCAAATTGAAGTTTTCAAAGAATTAATCTGTTCTTCAAAAGAATAATTCTTTAGAAGTGAAATACTTTTTTAAATGAATTGTCATTTTTAAGTCGAACAACTTGATATACATATAATTAACTTTGGTCATGTCTTGACCTGTGTCGTTGTTTGCGAGGAATAGACGAAGCCCATCATTGTAATGGGAAGGAGATTCATACAAATGTTGGAATGTTGACGGCCAAGGTTATATAGTCACTGAGTGTTCTTGTAAAGAAGTCAACAATCTATGAAAACCAATGGAGAAAAATAATTTCCCAAATTCTTGGACAAATATCCAAACTCTCACCCATTCATACGAAAAACCTCTGGACCCAGTCATCACTAAAGAACTTTGGTCGGAAGATCTTAGAAAAGAAAAAGAAAATCAAGCTAGATACAGAAAATATATCGGCCATCCACACCAGTCCAGGTCACCGGTGAAAAACAACTTGGGGCCAGGTCGCCATCTTTATAAAAAAAAGGAAAATCGAGAAATAATTCTGCGGATCCAAACTCCAAAAATCCCTGGTTCCTTTTCACATACCATTAGTCGACATTGTCTCTCGGGTGCAAGGCTTTATGGATTGTCATCAGTTTTCTTGTTCTATAGCCCAAGTTTCTGAGTTCAGTTTAGAAAAAAAGTGTCCAGGGTATCTCACAATAGAAACTGCCCAATTATCTGTTCCTTTGATCAGGTTTCTGCTGTAGAGCTTGGTTTCTGGTACTTTCCTTCTGAGGTATTAGTTCTCCACTTGTTCCTTCATCTCAATGTTTGACTGTGTCTGCTTCCAAGATACCTAAATATGTGTAGCTTCCTTTCTCGCTGAGATTGTTGGGTAATTCGATTCCTTCTGTTGTTTCTCCCCCCACCTCACACCTATGCATCACCAGCATTGCGCACTTCTCAATGCCAGACTCCATTCAAATCTCTTGACTAAAGATTCTGACTGTTTGTATTAGGGTCGCCAGTTCCTTTCTGTTTTTAACAACATCGATATACATGAAATGAATCACCTTTTCCTTCGGCTTTGTGAATCTTTATCCATCGTTACATTTCCCCAATATGTAATTCAGTGGTATCATTACTATATCGAATAGTTGAGGGGACAGCGAGTCTCCTTGGAAGCGACCTCTCCTTATTCCAACCCCCGCTAGGTGATTTTCTCTTGCATTTAGTTCAACCTTCTAGTTCTCTAGAGATATTTAGCATCCACAGCAATTATATAATCCGGGGTTGTAATCTATTCATGCCAACAGATCGCTCGTTTTCCTTGTTCTCTTTCGGAATCATTTCTGTTCCCCATGGAAGTAGATTTCATCGGCAAACTGTGCAGTTGGGATCTTCCACATAATGCATGCTATCGGCCTGTAGTTATACGTTGTTGATTCTTTGTTGGAGTCTTCCTGGATCAGGGTAGTTCTTCCTTCCAT
>VCCN01000986.1:13830987-13841452 GCA_006491835.1 Architeuthis dux
GCTTCTTCTCTGTCTCAGACTGTATAGCATGACACAATGCAATAGAAAAGTCATGAACAAGAGAGAGGATCGAGAAGCAGTCCAAAACTTTTATGCGCATGCGTACCGCGGAACCAACAAAGGAATGAGGAACGAATGAATACACTTTGATATGGAGACACAATGCGCGTAAATACATGTTTACAAATATCTACTTTTGGAAAAAACGACGTACAAGATGAGTTTTTACATATAGTATAAGAATATAGTAATATGAGCAAGAAAGACCAAGCACTAATAATTTCACGTCGAGAAAAATACCCCCACACACAATCACACACGCAGTGATTGATGCCTGCATTTGACTTCTACAAACTTTCTGTATCGAAGTCTCAAGTTTATAATAATCAGCATGCGTTTTCTTATTTGTTTATTAATTTTTGTTATACCTATCACAAATGAGCGTATTGAATTTACTTATATTACTCGTAAGTGAATATAGAATAAGTACGGAAGAACATTTCTGTTTCTTTTATGTGAGGTTGGTGCAAAAATAATTGCAGCTTTTCACCATCAACTTTAAATCAGCTTAGAATAAAAATTATTAATCGAAATAAAAACCTTCAGAATCTACACATTTTTGCCAACTAGAAACTAGATTTATTCCTGACGCATAGAATTCTGGGGTCCTGGAACCAATGAATTCTGGTGCCCTGGAACCAATGAATTCTGGTGCCCTGGAACCAATGAATTCTTCGAAGTAGTTTTGAGTTGCTGCTTGGTTGTTGAAGACCTTCCCTTGCGGGAAGTGGTCGAAATGCTTGAAAAAGTGGTAGTCGGTCGGGGAGAGGTCTGGTGAGTAAGCTGGGTGAGGTAGAGTTTCGTAGCCTACTTCGTTCAATTTCTGCAGGATCATTCACACGACATGCGGTCGAGCGTTGTCATGGAGAAGAATTGGTCCATTTCGATTGACCAATATTGGACTTAAACGTTGCAGTTCCTGGTGCATTTTGTCTATTTCCTGGCAATATTTCTTTGCTGTGATGGTTTCGCCAGGATTGTAATGGATGATACCACCTGCCGACCACAAAACAGTGACCATAATCTTCTGTTGATGCAGGTTTGATCTGGGGAAGTGTTTCTGTGCTTCACCTCTGTCCAGTCAATGTGCGGATCGCCGTCGATTGTTGTACAGAATCCAGTGCTCATCACGTGTCACAATGCGATCAAGAAATGGATCGTTTCTGTTGCAAAAAAGAAGCGCAGAGCAGACACCGTAACGGCCCGATTTTCGTTTAGCTCATGTTGCACCCATTCGTCGAGCATTTTTGCTTTTCCGATTTGGTGCAATTGTCGAACAACCATTGAATGGTCAACGTTTAGTTCGTCTGCAACACCTCGAGTTGTTTTGCGTGGGTCCGCCTCAATAATGGCCCTCAATTCGTTGTCAATCACCGAAGGACGTCCACGACCCTCCTCATCTTCAAGGCTCTCGTCTCCGTTTCGACATTTTTTGGAACCAATGTTGAGCTGTACGTTCGTCGACGGTCCCCTGGCCAAATACTTGGTTGATATTGCAAGCAGTTTCCACTGCTTCACGTCCTATTTTGAACTCATACCACAAAACTACTCGAATTTGCTTTTTCTTCCATCTTCGATTTGACAGCATCAAATAAACCAGAATAAATAGTGAAAAGAAAACGTCCAGCTTAAATACACAGAGCGAAATCCACGCTTTAAAATGCTATATTTCATGAACATAGTTAAATAATAGATTATTCCAAAATAAGCATCAACATGTAAATAACAAAAAACGCAATTATTTCTCTCAACCTAATAACCAACCTAATAAAATAACTAGTTTATCCATGCCGATAAAAATGGCGGTGTTATTTAAATCATTTTTCAATGGCACTGTACTTGTTTACGTTCAACCAGATTTGTTTTTAATCATTTAATAGTTATCCACCTTGAGAAATGTTACAGGCAGAAAATATCGACCATCACGTGGCGTATTATATAAGTAGATAACAACAGAAAGAGAAAGGGTAACAAAAAAGGACTGGTCTCGACCAGACTTGGAATTTGCAAGGATCACTAAGCTGATACATGCACCGGAAACCGGGATTTCGTCACTCTATTTGGAGTTGCCTCTTAAGAGATGTACGCTTTTCTTAGTGTTTGCTGTTTGTCAAGAGGGATGCGTAGTGACCACATAACTTTACTATGTGTAAAACAAATAAAAATACACATTCACCCACACTGTTACTTATAGAGAGGTAAACAATGACCACCGTCAACCCACACTTTTTGTTTTCGTCCGACAAAGTTACTAAATGCCATCTGTTTTTTCTTCTGATTTCTTATTCTCTGCACAATAGAAAAAAAGTATTGCTTGGTGCCCAGAAAGAAAAATCATGTCTACCAATCGCATTGATTTGTTGTTTACATACAGTCGGGTGGAGAGAGAAAAAACGACAAATGGAGAGATAGATAGGAGAGAGAGAGAGAGAGAGAGAGAGAGAGAGAGAGAGAGAGAGAGAGAGAAGCAGGAAACTAATTGCATACTGAGTTGCGAAATAGGGAGACGAAAGAGAACGAAAGATAAACAAGAAGTGTGTGTCCGAGTATGAGAGAGCGAGAGGAAGGAGAGAGAGAGAGAGAGACGGAGAGAGAGAGAGGAGGAGGAGGAAGAGAGGGAAGAGAAACGGGAAGAGAAAACGGGGTTTCACAATGAATCCTTAAAAAAAGCTGTCACTCTGCATTGTGTAATTGTTCCAAGATTCTGACTGCCTCCTGGAATCCAGACACATTTTCATTTTGTCTTTTTGAGCTTCCATATTTCACTTTTGGTTCCCATTCATCTCGCACTAATGTATTTTTCTATTTTTAAAGATTTTATCAGTGATATGGAAAACACACATTTGTTTCCGTCTCTCTTTCTCTCTCTCTCTCACTCTGTATCTCTTTCTCTCTCACTCTGTCTCTCTTGCACACACGCACGCATGCACTCACTCCCCTAGAGTTGAAAGCAAAAGTGTTCTCTCACAATCACATTCATAAACTAAAACCAGGAACTTGTACATCTATATTGTTTTTCATTCATAGTAAGACAATAAACATTCGCTGACATTCGCGTCTTTCTCTTTTTCTCTGTTTCTATTTCTCATTCACTCACATACACATATACATCATCATCATCATCATCACCACGAGTCCACTGCTGGACAAAGGCCTTTCCCATCTCCTTACATGACGACCAAGATTGTGCCTCTGCCACGTCTTACTGGCAAACGTTTCCATTTCATCCCACCTTCTTGTGTCTGGTCTTTTCTCACTGCGTTTACAATGGGCACCAATCGGTTAGTCTTTTACTCCATCTATTGTCATCTCTTCTTTCTAGGTGACCAGCCCATCTCCATTTTTGCTGCTTAATTATTTGTATAATATCCTTCGCTCTATGTTGTATTATACGGTTTCACATGTAGATATGCAAACGACACGCGGGTCGCATGTCTCCAAAAACGCCTGAGTGCATTTCTTCTCATTGACGAAACGTCTAGTTCCAGGGTCGCACATTTACGGGAGAGAAGAATCTGTGGAGGGAAACAAACAGTTGGTCCATACAGGAGAAAGGCTCTCCCACGTGGCCGGAGAGAAAGACGACAGAATTCAGTAATTTCAAGGAAAATGGGTTCCTTTTATTTCCGTTGATAAAGATCAATGCAGGGCAGGTTCGCGGATCAATCAGGGTTATTGAATTCTGTTTTGGTAAAATTCTTGGTGAAGTTGTTTAAGTTCTGTTCCTAGTTACTATACTGAAAGACTGACCAGTAGGGTGATCATCGCAGTTCAAATTAGGCCGTATCTGTATAAAGAATACTCGGAGCTGATTGGTCGAACGCAGCCTCTTTGTTCTCTTACTTCCCTGTGACCCCGGGCAGCTGTTTGACCCAAATTCTAGCCTGGATACCTTAGCGCAAATCGCAATACTACTCCCAAAACGCCAGTCTGTTTATTTCATTACATCTAGTCATTCCTCTGATCCATGTTGATATTTTTCTATCTCTTAGAGTTATCCCTAGCATTGCTCTTGCCATGGCACTCTGTGGGATTCTAAAGGCTTATCTTCTCTGTGTATTGCTAATATTCATTTATAGAGAGGTGCGAATGGCCGAGGAGTTAACGATTTCCATCTCCTTCCCCATGCCAACACGCAATGGACCAGCGTGGCAGAGTAAGACCCATCACCCTCTATGTCTTATACTTACTTGGGGAAGAGCTCCAACATGTCCAACAACGGACCTTAAAAAGCTAATCAAATAATTCATTTATATCTATACCAACTTGCTCTACCGTCAATACACAATATGAATCATTATGAAATATCCATATACATATACATACTTTGGATAAATACGACGGACAAGGAAAACATTTTCATCTTTTATGGTTAATATTTCTTGTTTACGCACACAATAGAATGGACCCACACAATAGAATGTATGTTCAGATGCAATGTATATAAATGCTGTCCGAATGATATACGTTCTCTTGTGCGTAAACAAGAAAAATTAACCTAAAAGGTGAAAAGGTTTTCCTTGTCCGTCGTATTTAACCAAACATGCATTAATGGAGGATTACTGCCCACATACACAATAAATATACATATGGAGATTTTACCAATATAAATTCTTCTTAAGAGAACATTCAGTTCTTAACGTCGAAATACATACAGAAACATTAAAATGAGCATAATTCATTAGATAGTTGCGTGTTTCCCACAAGCGCCAGTGATCGGTGTTCGAGCCTATGTAGTATTTCAAATAATGATTTTTAAAACTGTCAGACCCACCTCATTTGAAGATCGATGTAATATAATCTACCTACTCCCAATTCCCCCATTTAGCTTTGTGCCGGACTAAGAATAAATTAGTAATTATACATAACAATTAATATGTATTGTGTCAAATATACCAGGAGAAAAATGTACTATTTACTTATACTTTTTACTGTAAGAATACTCAAAGTACCGGGTATGTTCAACTAACCTAGAAACAAACGTGGTAACTAACTTCAATTTTATATGACAACATTTGCATTTATTTTCCAGAAATTTGCAAAAAACAATTCGGAGAAAATATTCTTTTCTGTCTGCTTTAACATTCGCTTATGCGCGTCTTCATCTGATCTGAATGAGCAACATAAAATCATGCTTGGCTAAATAGTGGATGTGGCAAGTATGTTTTATCATGACCGAATGTTTGAATTAGAGCTCTCTATATTGCTACAGAATATCACATATTGCGTTTTTGGCATTAAAGTCAACATGTTTGATAAGAGTCCTTAGCATTACGCAATCTTTAGTTCAATACACACCCTTTATGGATGCTCAGTCATAAAAGCATTTTGACAGAAGTGTCAGTGTTTTGGGGGCGATTAATGCGTCCTCCCGATAGTTATCTATGGAGCTGAAACAAGGAACCTAACAAAAATATCGGCTCTCAAACTAAGAACCATGCAACGTGCCCATCAGGATCATGCTTAACATCACATAAAGACAGCACAGTATATTAGAGAAAAGCAGGAGTCAGAAATATCATAGAATCCATTAGAAAACTCAAATGACAATGGGCAAGCCGTGTTGCAAGAATGTCAGACAACCCCTGGACATAACGACTGGATCCCCAGAGATGATATGCAGGATTGCGTCCGGCAGAAAATAAGAGGGCGTGACGACTTAGAACGGTTCAGGAGACATTGGCGACACGACGGCCGCGATAGAGAGATCTGGCGAATATTGGGAAAGGTCTATGTCCAACGATGGGCGTTAAAAGGCTGATGATGATCCATGCATAGCGGCTGCAAATAGGCATATAAATATAAAATATTTCACTCATATTTGTGCAGAATAGCATAGTAACTGCCACTGTGATAGAAAAGAAGTATGATTAATTTTGTTTAATCTTTTTACTTTCCTCTCCCAATCATGCTGAAACTGAAACAACACTTTTAAATGATTCCTGGTTACAAAACGTCGACTGGAAATACTGGTACGCTACTACAGGGTGTTTCATAAATGACGCAGCCCTAAGGATAAGAACGTAGAATTTACGCACACATACATTGTATGCTACACTAATAGTCACATGGCAACACTATACTCAGAGACAACAGCGTCTAGCGGTTGAAATGAGTTCATGATGCGCTAGCCTCATTCGAGCATCCATTCCTTTGTGGTGTGTCTGCTATGTCGTATTCCAATGGAACGGAACGTTTATGTGAGGAAACGGGTATCCAGGTTAAAATAAATCACATTCAACATTTATTGTAAAGTTAAAAAGTATGTGTAATTTATATCTTTTTGTAATCTTTTTTTGTAATTCGTGTCTTTTAAAAGAGTCTTTTAGATTTAAAAAGTTCAAATACAATTTGTCTAAAAGAGAGTTGCACCCTTCTTGAAACACAGTGTACTTGAACAACTACAAGAATTGCAACCACCACTGGACCTGGAAAGCCATCACCACCTCCCTCAAAGAATAAAGATAAACCTCCAGTGATCAATCCATATTATCGAACATGAAGATACAGCATATTTTCCTGTGTCTTTTGGTCTAGTGCTTGGAACTCGACGTTCCTACAAAAAAGATTTTGTTGCAGTTGGCGCACTGCAGGGAGATACATTCGTACTGTTTCTTAGAGTCTTAGAATTAGATGTGTTAGGAACCTTGTGTTCCTCGTTTTTCCTTTAATATTGCGATTGAATATTTTCCAGAAGCTTTGGCACCACTCGTTCTTGGAAATTGCATCAATCTACCAGTACATAAAACTCTGCGATACGCATGTGCAGGAATCAAATGACAAGCATTAAATAGGAAAGAAATGCGCTCATCTCACGCACCTTTACATTCCTCTATCAGAAGTTTAGCTGGCATCTTGTGGATGCTTTCATATTGTAATTATTCGGCAGTTGCAGAAAGCATGTCAATATATTTTACAATTCCTGTCTTTTCTTCTTATCCATTTTTGACAACTTGTCTCCTATTTGTATATAAGTGTTAGTTCTCCATACGTGCGTTATACATATATTTATTATTCGAGAAACTTTCAAAGAAATATGTACATGTAAGTAAATTACATACATACACACACACACATATATGTGCGTATGTGTGTGTGTGTTTTGTGTTTTCTAAAGGAACACAATATGTTGAGAGTACATAGTGCTCAATATTTTAGTGAATTAATCAATCTGTATATATATATATATATATATACACACACACATATATATATACGTATACAATATTACATTGAATGTACCAGGCGTAAATGTACACTTGTAAATAGTGTACATCTATGCATATCTGTAATGACAGACACTCATATAAATAGATATGGATGGAGAGTTCAATTCTCGTCCGAATCTTCTTCGACGGAAATTGTCGCAGTTCAGTTTGACAGGCGAAGAATTGATCAGCTAAAAATGTTGATAAAAATCAACAAATAAAATAAAGAAACTAGTAAAAAGAATAAGAATATACAAAATAATGATAATGCGTCATCTTAGAACCTCAAAACGATTTGTGTACATCTTAAAAAATGAAAGCTTGCCAAAAACTTGAGTGTTTCGTCCTTCTAAGAGGACTATTCTTGGCAACCTTTTTTTTTTTTTTTACCTCTAACATCACCGAGACTGGCTTGGAAGATTCCAGTTAAAAGCCGCGACTTTGCCATACCGAATATATTGAAATCGAGACGTAGAAAGTGAAGTGGTTCTATTTTGCTGCAGGTGCAAACATTGCAATTGGAGGATTTCGTTTTCAGCTTTAGGCTTTGAGCTGAGTTCCTGAAAACATTCAGACTACTTCATTCTGGATGATTAGGCCCGTTGTGGCAATAAGAACAATGCTTCAGAAACTGATCAGCACTTCAGGCAATCAGTCTACTACTACTACTACTACTACTACTACTACTACTACTACTACTACTACTACTACTACTACTACTACTGATAATAATAATATATAAACATTCAATTATTTTTAGATATCTATTTTTCAAGTGTTCGTGTTTTGGGCGATATTTTTTATGACATTGTCCTCTATCTTCTAAACATACAGTGATAGCCGTAATGTGCCTCTTAAAAACATGACTTAAGTCAATTGAAAGTTTTAGTTTACTGTCCACAAGGTTCTTCCTTCTTTCGATTACTTATGTATCTACTTATATATCTGTTACTTATCCCTTCAAGGTCATTTCGTTCATTTATACATAATGTTCTAGATATGATATATATATATAGATTAGATTAGGTATAATGTTGTTACTTTTGCGTTTGTGACTTATTAAACAAAGCAAATAACATTTCCAAGTATTTAACCTTGAAACAAAAAAGGACATTTCTATTTTTCACCAAGATTTCTCAAAATCTATACGAATACAAATTAAAAGGAACATTTTGTTTTCACACATAGCGTTGATGCAATGAACGGTGTATTTTACATTCATGACATTCATCTTCCCGAATTTCACTTTCCCGAACATTGATTGGCGGAATCTTGACTTGGCTGAATTATCATCTTCCCGACTCGTTAGTCGCTTGACAAACAAACGAAGGCAATTCGAGTTACCCAACCGGCCTTTCTTTCGTACTGTATTATTTACAAAAACACAGGTTAATATTTTTCTTCTAAAATTAGTGCGATGTTTACGACTTATGAAAATAAATCTATTAAATGTAGTATTTATTTACGATACGATTTAGTATTTACAATATACGTATATCGTGTTTAAGATTTATAGAAAATAAGGATTTTCGATTAAGTATTTACAATAATGATGGTATTATTTACGCATGTGTCTGTTACAACTAATTTGTTTTGTTTCGCTAAAAAGAACTACGTATTTACTTTTTGATTTCACTTGATTTTTACGTAAACTTTTGATTGTTGTTTTGATTAAATAAACTTTTGATCAGATTAAAATTACGTATTTATTTATCTTTTTGTAAAAACAAAGAAATAATACGTAGTTTTAACTTTATTCATACAAAAATGCGCATTAGTCAGCCAAGTCAAGATTCGGCCAATCAACGTTCGGGATAACCGATTTCGGGAAAGTGTAATTCGGGAAGATGAACCGGACCCATTTTACACTTACTCTCGATACAACATTACTTTTCGACAAGATTATGATGACCTTTATAAATTAGAATTTATTTTTGTAAAGAAGATGAAGTTGAGAATTCAGTATTTTAACAGGATTAACCAAATATTTAGATGATGAATAATTCAAATTTACACTTAAATGATCTTGATATCACATATGAAGAGGGAAGATTGTATTACAGCAATGTTCTAAGTGAACAGCGGTTATTGGTGCCTGCTAAAATGTGCACCTACCTCAGCCGCTAAACAGGCTCTAATGATGAGGATCTTAGTCAACATTCTAACTCGTAGAAAAGCTTTAAAAAAGGGAATGCATTAAAATAGTAGGTTTATATATATTTTTCACATGGTATTTCCGTCTATTATTCCCCACGTATATTCAAATTATTTCAATCATAGATACTTAGGAAGCTTTCTGTGAGCCAGCCTGTGAGGATCGAACTCACTAGCAACGCCTTGCGAGACTATATTGCTAATCATCGCTCTGCAGCAAGCCCCTTGAGTAGATATTAAAAATAGGTTTAGCATAGACTGACACAAGACCAAAATAGTTGGACATCCAGTGAGGATAATCCATGGTTAGCAATTGCTTGCTGAATACTACTCAATGACAGGCGTCCCCACGCTGATCTTAGTATAAATACATGGGGTTCATAATGTTGAATTCGAATATATTTTGAAATATTGGATAAACAATGTATTCTGGAATCCGTCACTGGCCTGTCCATATTCACTTGTTTAGCTATGTAAACAGCACTGGATGACATTTATAAAGATATTTTCCAGAAGATCTTATAAAGTGTCGACATAATCACCATTGATTTAATTATGCATTATAATTGGATGGTTGGTTCTTCTCATATTTGGAGGAGTTCATCAAGGTGCTGTGCTGGACTGGGATGTTTCATGTTGTTTCAGTGGGACAGGGAAGATGCTTGACGGTGTCTATTGTGATTCTAGGTGAATTTGTCTATAACAATTTGTCTACAACGATTTGTCTACAACGATTTGTCTACAATAATTTATCTACAGATACAATTTATCTCCAATAGATATAATTTACCTACAAGAGTATATTACGGTAATTTAACAAATACAAACACATACACCCGCATACACACACATACGCACATATACACACATACATACATATATACGATTACATACATACACACATGCACACGTATACACGTACAGACACATACACATACACAGACAGACACGCACATATACACACATATATACACACAGATACAGATACACACATATACATACAGTATGTCAGAGTTTATTATGCAAATCAGTGTTTTCACAAT
>VCCN01000986.1:14020770-14036959 GCA_006491835.1 Architeuthis dux
GAGAGAAGGTGGAGGAAAGAGTAGGGGGATTAGACAACGAGGAAGAGCAAGAGAAAGAGTGAGTGAAAGAGCAAGACTGAATGAAAGAGCGAGAGTGAATGCAAGCAAGAAAAAAAAGAGAGAAATAAAGAAAGAACGAGAGAACGAGAATGAGAACAAAAGGAAAGGAAGAAAAGTCAGTTGACAAGAGAAGAGGGGAAAAGCAAGTGAATGAGTGTGACAAAGAAAGAAAAAACGGAGTGAGTAAGTGAGTGAGTGAAAGAGCAAGACTGAATGAAAGAGCGAGTGTGAATGCGAGCAAGAAAAAACAAAAGAAAGAAAGAAAGAAAGAAGGAGAGAACGAGAATGACAAAAAAAGGATAGGAAAAAAGGTCAGTTGACAAGAGATGAAAGAAAAGCGAGCGAACGAGTGTGACAATGAAAAAAAAAACGGAAATTGATCTGATCTGAAAAAAAACCCACCCACATAATTAAGAGAAGAATAATCGTAATGAGAAATGAAAAAGAAAATGTCACATTTGACGTATCGGGGTTATTTTTAAGTCCGAATCAGTCGTCATGACGCTTAATGCAGATCAATCAAACAATATTAATCGAGATTGGGGAGGGATGAATGTGTATCAACAATAATTGGGAAAAAAGAAACACTTGATGCTGTCGATATTTCTAGGACTATTAAAACTACTCATAATGCTACAATTACATCTTGTATTCATCTAATAATCAGGGCCGGCCTTAGAAGCTGCAGGGCCAAAGCCAACCAGGAAGGAAGTACTATTATTTGTAGTACAGAAAAACATTTACCAGAAACATTTTATTTATTATTTTATAAGTTATAAAGAATTTAATTATATTTTATTAGTAAACTTACTTAAGACAATCCCACATAAGTGTAACATGAAAAACTATAAAAACTTTGAATAAACTAAAGATTTCTGGGTTAGATTTTCTTTTAAAAAAAGACGACACTGTTTACGGCTCATCCCAATTTTGTCGCCTTCAGTCAGAGACTCTAGTCGCGTGGTTGCCAGGCCAGTTATATGGTTCGCCTTATGCAGGACCCAATTGGAAACAAATCTTTGCGGCTCCCTAGGTTCGCACGCAGCCAAGGTCTGTAGAATCGTAGAGATATAAATAAAGTTTATTATAGACGTTATATCTCTATGGTAGAATGGAAAGCAATCAAAATGTGTGCTTAAAAATTTCAGAGAAATAAATGTTAACCCTGTTCTATAATTAATTAACATATTATTTAATTCAAGTACAGTATAAACAAATCCTACAGACTTTCTAAAGATTCAGAAGAAAATTAAAATCATTTCTGTTCTCTGTAACGTGGTGTTAGGTGTATGTTGCAATGTGTTGTTGTGTGTATCTAACAAGTCTAGAGTAAATTATACAACTAATGTCTATTCTAACATTATTATATCTAAAAGATTAATATATGTATCATAATTATTGATTTGTTAAATTGAATCCAGTTTGGCGCAAGGAGACATTAAGGGAGTATTCAGTTAGATATGTACTTATTATCAATAGTCTGCATTACTAGCCCATTTCATTTCATAAACATATCTTATATTTACCCATCATAAAAATCACCAATAGATCATGACCGAATACATGAGGCTGCTATAAAGAAAAACAGAGATACCTTTTTGATGACATATTCTGATTTCTTTACTGAAAGTTATAGTTATAGATTATTATTAGACTTGGCATATTCTAGTTTATCATCGGTATTCAAGGGCGGGTCCAGGGGGTCTTTTAGGGTCTTTTGGAAGACCTCAGAATCCGAGAAAAAAATGTTATACTGTATTCTGAGCGTCTTCCGAGTTTTAAATATTTTCGTCTCAACACATGACAACCTTCAAGAGCCTTAGACTTTTCCCGAAATTTTTTATTTATACTGTTTTTTGAGCGTCTTCGGGGTTTTAAATCTTTTCGTCTCAACACATGAAACCTTCAAGACCCTTAGATTTTTTCCGAAAATTATGTATTTATCTTAATGTCAGTAGCTGATATGCCCTGAAACGCAATTTTAGCCAATCTTGGAGCTTTCTGGGGGAGCATGCCCCCTGTCCCCCCTACAAGCAGACAGTCAGCTCAACAGACTGGATACGCCCCTGGTATTCTTTTATTTTTGATGTAAACATAGAGGCATAAAAAATGTTCCTGCGACTGTGACCACTAAAAGAGGGTCTCAGTTTACAGATATGTAATCTATTTTATTCAGGGTTTCTTGTTATTGTTTATGAGGTCAATGGAGTCAAGAGGAACAAACAAGAAAGAAAGACTGTGTAAATAAGAAAGAGATGACAGTAAGATTGATGCTAAGAACGATAACTTTTAACATTCTACAGAATTGGTAACAAAAGAGCTGTTCTTGGTTGAGATAAATCTTTTTCCATTCTACTGTACCACAGGCTAAATGCGGTTTAGCAATACGAGTTGATAAACAAGATTTCACTCTCAATTGAGTGTTTTGGGAATTGATAAATAGAAGAATTAAATACTGGGTCAATATAAATTCAGATTCTACTTTACGATATGAATCTGTACGCATGTTTTCTGTGCTAAAAATGAGCTCTTTAATTTGAGATATTGCAAGGATTTTATTTGTAGAGATATAAAAGTTCAAAGTGTTTTTCGGACGATTGAACCCCTTGCTGTTGTTTGTGTTGTTAACACGACGTTTCGGCCGATCCATTCTACGGCCTTCTTCAGGTGTATTATCCCAAGTATAAAAGTTAGTGTCTATAATTATGAGAAGAGTCAATGACGTTCAAAGAGTTTTTCGGACAATCGAACTCCTTGTAATCTTTTTTGTTCACACGACGTTTCGGCCGATCCATTCTACGGCCTTCTCCAGGTATACTATCCCAAGTATAAAAGTCATTGTCTATAATTATGAGACGGGTCATTAACGTTCAAAGATCTTTTCGGACAATCGAACTTCTTGTAATCTTTATTGTCCACACGACGTTTCGGCCGATCCATTCTACGGCCTTCTCCAGGTGTACTATCCCAAGTATAAAAGTTATTGTCTATAATTATGAGAAGAGTCTAATGACACTTCTCATAATTATAGACAATAACTTTTATACTTGTTCATTCAAAGATTTTATACTTGTTCGTTCAAAGATTTTTTTCGAACAATCGAACTCCTTGTTGTTTTTGTTGTTCACATGACGTTTCGGCCGAACTATTATTCGGGCTTCCTCAGGTAGGATATTCGTAATTAAAGAGGGGGCTCTTTTTTCCCCAGTATTGTCAAATAACGGTGGCAAACAGAATTCTTTTTTTTTTATCAGCAACGGTTGTAACGTAGGATGGTAATGTTTTGAACTAATTTCTTTGTTAGGCCAGGACTCCCATACCTTATCCCTGTTGAGCAGCGAGGTCAGTGAGGAATTCAACTTGTGGCTCACCATCCTGCGTTACAACCGTTGCTGATAAAAAAAGAATACATAAATACATTTCTACTTTGGGCAGTCATCACTAAAAAAAACGCAAACTAATTACATTTTGGAGTGGATCCTTGAACAATTACGCCCCCGCCGCCCCACGTCGTAGTTATATGTCCAGGGCTTTTCTTTACATTGATTTCCTTTTCAGCTTCTTCATATAAGAATCAAAGAATATATGCAACAGTCGAAATTTAAACAGTTAACTACCCTGTCTCTGATCTATCACTAAGTGATTTCAATGATGTTTATGGTTACTGACAGGCGGCGTTGACAGAGGTATGCTCTCTGAGTGCTTTCTAGTTCATTAGAAAAGTATTCCGCTTGATAACTAATGATAACTCAATGTAAGTTTATGCTAAATTGGTCCCTTAGTGTGTATCCGGCAGCGTTTACGCTTGTTTTCTGAAAATTAGTTTTTACCTTCATCTTAATTGTTTTTATACAACTTAATTATTCGGGCCACTGTTTCTATGGCAACGAATAACAACGCAATCGGAAATAAAGAGTAATCCTTCGGTTAGAATAGAACTCACACTCTCATTGTTAGAGGGAGACTAGTTTACGCCTAGCTGCTTTTACCAATCGGCCACGAAGACTTCATGGATTAGCAGAAGCTGATTTACACTCATAAACTCACTCCCTGCGTCCGACTCTGCGCATTATTTATGTTGTTTTACATATGAGACCTAGTAGTCTTTTTTATAAATCAATCTGTATTATTATTGGATGAAGTATTGTAACACATCACTTTAACAACTAATATTCGGATGAAGGTAAAACTAGTCAAATTTAATAAAAAGTGGTGTGTTACAATACTTTACCCTACCCAATAATAATACAGATTGAAATACATTTCTGGAAAATTTCGGGAAAAAAGCCCACCTCTTTACATACGGATGGTACACCTGCAGAAGGCCGTAGAAGGAGTTAGATTGTCCAAAGACTCTTTGAAAGTATAAAAGCAATAAAAGCAATAAGAAACCCCCTTCCTTGGACTTGATAGGATGCTTAATATTCAGTGTTCTCCCTTCCTTATAATGAACTCTTCTTTTCTCCTGATAACTCATTATTCGTCTTCAGCATATCCCTTATTTTTCTTTGGCAACTTAAGAGATCAAAATCCTTGAGTCCTTGACATCAATCTTACTCTCCTCCTTTTCTCGTTTAAACAATCACTTTCTTTCTTTTGACTCTATGAAAGCATAGACCTAACAACAATAGTCATAAACACAAAAGAAGAGGCTTTTGTTAATCTCTCTTTTATTAGTAATAATAAAAAAAGAAATACATGAATACTTTTAGGTTTCAGAAGTATTTTCACATATGCCGAGCCTATTTTTTACTATTTATTTTTAAATATCAATCCAGGCAGAAAGACCATTAGCAAATCAAAATAGCATTCTAATTGAAATGATGCAATTGTTTGACACCATTATCGCGTTGGTAATCAAATAACTTAGCCAATCACACGACAAAACCCCAAAAGTGAAACAAATAAACAGCAGAAAATTGAAAGTCAAATAATAGAAAAGACAACGGATAATATTGAGAATAAATTCTGCTAAAGTACAATGCAATTAACCCATTAACTGCGAATGACGGGCATTTCCGTCATTGCAGTTTTATCGCTAACTCAATAACATTTCCGTTTGATTGCGATTGATTGCAATTTAGTTCTATCTGTGAATCAGTGCTTTTATATTGCTATGGATATCTTGCAATGGACAAAGGCTGTTATCTTGTCATAGATAATGGGTTAATATACCTTGCAAAGTTCGGCCATCTTTGGATTCTTGGAGACCTCAGCAGGGATTGAGATCATTTGTAATGTCTTGCTATAACGAGAATCAATGCGATTATAGATTTAGAAAGAAAAGACAAAAATAAGATGAAAGGCTGGTTAAAACCTAGCCGGACATCTTGAAACTTTTTAACATTAATTCTAATTTTAAGAAGTTCAAAAGATAAAACACAGTAAAAGGAAAGATAATATGAACTAGGTGGTTACTAAATTCATTAGCCAGACAAGTGCGGATTTCAACCCGATATGGCTTTCACTTCTCAACAAATCTAAACCTGACAAGACAAAGACACAGAAACACCCGGGCCATGTGCTATAAGGTCTAACCCCCCTTTAAACATAACTTCTGTTTAACCCATCATACTCGGATTTTACACCTGAAGAAGGCCAAAGAATGGATCTGCCGAAACGTCGTGTTTACAACACAAATAACAAGGAGGAGTTCAATCGTCCGAAGAACCATTAGAATAAGATAAACTGGTTTTATAGACATTCGGATCCGTTTGGAAACAACTAGTTCATATGAACATTTCATGGTTCAAGAAAGCCTATAAACACCCAGCGGTGGGAAGAAAGAAAAAAACAAATTCACTTTACATAATACACGATTTTATTCAACACGACAGAGGATTAGATGCTTACTTAATTTACTCTGGAACAAGGCCACAACAATGGGGCGACCAGTGAGAGTCGAATTTACTAGCTGTATCTATCTACTTTTATAATGGAAAACGGTCAAATTAGTCACTCAAGAGAAACCAATACGTGACTAACGTCTTTTGGCAGCATGCCACGTTTGGGGTGATCAATTAAACAAATTGGAAAAGTGGTGGTCAATGAATAAGTTACGTCTCTCGCCTTTTGTTAGGCAGTGATCACTAACAAATCTGAATTTTCAAAAAAACAAACAGGCGTGCATGCTGCCGGACACAAAACAAGGTACCCATTTAGCATAAACTTATATTGCAAATTGAACCCTCCACTAAAACCTATTGTGGGGTGGGGGTTTAAATTTTCAGCTCTCTTGCTCCATTAGTGCGGCCTGTACGCGTGATACATGAGTAGCCAGCCAGACAGACAGACAGCCAGACCAACTTAGAAACTGAAGAAACTTATGTTCACAGTTTTGGTGACAGTTTTGGTTGACGGTTTCAAATAGTATGACATTGTGAAGTATACGAGCCGAGGGCATTTTATTAACTTCGAGCTAATTCGATTTACCATAGTCATTTTTAGGAAATGAAGTTACAAATAAATATGAAAATTAATAAATATCCTTTAGGTTTGCTTTGAAGCGAGACAGTGATACCAATTCTCAGACGTTCATACGTATTGCGCATAATACTTTAAATAATTTAACAAGTACATAGGAAAAATAATAAACATAGATCATTGCAATCAGGAAAACACAACTGCCACACGATGCAGAAAATGGTAAATGTATCCTGAAATAATCTTTTTCGTGAAAATAAGTCTGGCTGCTGCAGGTTCAAACTCCACTCCAACTTCCATTCCAACTGAAGATGATTACTGCAACCTTTGTATTGTATATAAAATAAATAACAAAAATTATAAAACATGTTCTATATTTATTTATTACAATTGAATAAGCTCAGACAGTAAGACGCCCGGATGCGATCACTAGGTCATGAATTCAAATCAATAATATGGAATTTACATGTCGGTTTACACCCCTAATCTGCTGAGGATTGTTATTCTTGTTCTTTTTGTTGAGTTGAAAAGTATAAACTAATACACGGATGTTAAAGCAAATGTGTATGTTGTTTTTATTCAGAGTAATCTATACATATAATTGCTAGGGTCCGTGGCTTTTTAACGCTAAAACATGTCACGCTATGTTTTTGTTCATATCTAAGTGTGTAGACCAGATAAACCTTTCATATTTTACAAATATAACCCAAAAACATGTCTGAATAAAATGGTATAAAAAGAAGAATTATCTTTGCGTACTTAAAGCAGGTTTTAGACCGTTTTTAGAGTCTCTGTACTTAAAGTGGGGGATCAGTTTTCTGTTGTTATTAAGTAATAGACTGAAGGAAAAAATAGCCTACTTAGGGAAACGGCGTCTTCTTCAAAGTACTCATCTTGGGACCGCACACCCTAACCCAGCGTCCCTTTAACTTTTCAAAATAGTTGTGCAAATTCATCTTTCGAGATGGCCATCAGCTGCCCATGGCGTTTTCCTTAATCTTGTCCACGGTCTGAAATGTGTATGGGAAAAAAAGCCAGAAGCAGGGCGCCAACTTTGAACTGTGAGGGGCCGACAGACATGGGTGATTCGATATTTTGCCCCCCCCCCTCCAAAAAAGAAAAAGAAAACCTGTACGAGACGTGAAAATGGGCAGGCATCCGTCATTGTGAATGCAACAGGCAGTACACCAGCTCACTCAATGGCGTCTACCCGCCGACTTAGTAACCCCACGAGAGTGTATATGTTAGGTATCCTCTGATTGGTTGCCAAGTTACATCAGAGCCATGCAACCTGTTCTGGAGATATTCAAAATGACTGGATACTTTTCGGATAAACCTCGTATTTATTGTTATTGTATTTATTTGGACTTTGGTTCTCGACTTCCCGTCCATATTATTGTCATGAATTGTCATATGTGGATATTTCAAAAGGAAATCAGGTGCGTCTTACTGGCCAGAAAATACATGTTTCTACACACTGCCACCCAGTCTTACTAGAAATTACTACTAAACATTTCACCCAGCCACATTTCCAAACTACCCATATAAACACCAGAACCTTTTGTATCAACCATCATTCCCTGATGATGTCCTGTTAAGGACGAAACGTTGAAATAAATAAATCTTCTGTACTACGAGCCTTCCGGCCTTTGTCATTTTACTCACATATTGTTGGATTCACTAGAATCCATATTAGATTCTCACACACACACACACACACACACACACACACACACACACACACACATATATATATACACATATATATATATATGTGATACTTATAATGACATTTATTAGTTGAGAACCTATATCTGTAAGCGACTGCTAAACGAGCGGACTAAATTGTAAATGTGAATAATGAACTCCGTGCGGGGATCGAACCCGCGTCCACCCTGGAAGCTACCTTATACGCAGGTACTAAGATCTCCTGGTGGGCAGGAGTTTTTTAATCCTACACTTTGTTGGCTTCTCTATTCTCATGTTCGTATTTAGGCACGAATAGAGTGTGGCTCTCGATGTCGACAGTATGAAATCAAATGATGGATAATTTTATATCCGACAGAATATGATAATTATAATGACATTTATACCTTGACACGCAACCATCAACCAACCCCTCACACACAGTCATCATCATCCGTTATAAGTCCACTGCTGGACGAAGGCCTTTCCCATCTCCTTCCATGACAACCTTGTGCTAATCTCTGCCAAGTCTTACCGGCAAACTTTTCTATCTCGTCCCTCCATCTTGTGTCTGGCCGTTTCCTACTTCTTTTACTATCCCATGGGCACCAATCTGTTAGTCTTTCCCCCCATCTATTGTCATCTCTTCTCGCTAAGTGACCGGCCCATCTCCACTTTTGTTGTTTGATTAGTTATATCCTTTACTCTATTCCTTTCTCTGATCCATGTTGATCTTTTTCTATCTTTTAGCGTTACCCCTAGCATTGCTCTTTACATGGCTCTCTGTGCTATTCTAAGTTGATTTTCAGCTCGTTTGGTTAATTTCCAGGTTTCGCATCCATAACTTTAAAAGGAAATCTTGATCCGTCGTTATTTATAGCAGTAGTTTATTTGACAATATATCGCATAAAAAAGCTATCGTATCCGACGAATCGTTTTCATCGTTAATAATCTATGTAGAAAAAAAAAGGAAATTGTGTCCAGTAAAATACTCACAATTCCGTTCGGAATCAATATATTACGTCAACAGTTTTAATACACGAATAGCCTAACCCATTCTTCTATTTTACCGTTTCTTGAATGGTAAGTTGTGCCAGAAAAATGTTGTAACCGAGGGATGTTTTAAATCGGGGGAGTCAAACGAAATACCACGGCTCGAAATAGAGCAGGTGTTCTTATCCTGAACTCCTTTGAGCAAATAAGATAAAAGTGCGTTAGATTAGATTAGATTTCTTCTAGAGTAAACATGTTCTTAAAACAATCGGATCAGCACGGACGACCCGGATGTAGTACACTCTTTTGTCGCTATCCGCTGTAAGTTGTGACCTCAGTGAACGAGTGTGAAAATAGCTGTCAAAAGACCACTTCGAAGGAGACATTGGAAACTAGATGTAGTGCACGTAATTTATTTAATTGCTGCCAAGGTCTCCCAACTTTTAGGTAACACTTGTATAAGAAGGAATACAGAAACAGTATTTTTAGGATTTAGTCCATAGTCTGTTTTATCAATGTTCGACAGGGCGAATCTTTGAACCAAATTGTTAATAAACAAATGCGTTTATATATCTCATAGGTACGCATATATCAGCTAGTTATGAAATAATAATACTAGAAATAGTATTATTCTTAGCAGAAGATAATTAATCTAGGGTGGGGGGCATGTTCATCCGAAGATATGTTAATATAGAGTTTCGCTTTTTTGAAATCTGAAATTGAATGGTGTTACCAAGGACGGAAGGTAAGGGACCGGTGTTATGCTTAATAGCTACATCGTTAGTATAACGTCAACCCCACAGAAAACGTAAACATGTTTTGTTAAAAAACGACACATTAGCAAAGTTAACGGAGGAAGCAGACATACAATCTGGAATGAACTATGAAAACGTTTCTTGGCTTTCACTGTCGAAACCAATTTTAACCTAATAAAACAACGAAAAACTAAAACGACGAAACACGTACATAGAGAGAGAGAGAGAGAGAGAGAGAGAGAGAGAGAGAGAGAGGGAGAGAGAGAGAGAGGGGCGAGGAGGAAAATCATATATACTTGTATTAGAAATTTAAACAAAGTATTTATTAAATAAACTTACGTAAAAATAGAAGGTAATAATATTTAGTAATCAGACTGTAAGTACAACTATGAAAAATAGAAAAAAATGTGACGTGATATAATCGGCTGCTATTTGTCAAAAAGCGAAGGGTAGGGGTGATGGACTGTGACCACGGCGATACGTTTCAATAGGGTAAGGGAAGTAAGGGCCCATACAATTTACGGTGGTTGTGTTACTACTACTGCTAACGTAGAAGAATTAGTGCGAATATTTGAGGAATAATTTAGTGATATGTTGTGAAAAATGAATATTATTGCAAGGAAAGTGTTTTCCATTCGTGAGAGGAATGATAGACGAAACTGCTGGTATAGAAATAAGGTTTTCCAAATATTTGGAACCGAAAGTTGGCTTGGGAATGACCTCGAAGGTTAGCCTATGTGGAAAGGCGATATTTATAGATTATCCATGCCGAATATTAATTAGATAGTCCTTTTAGCTTTCGCGGAGAAGCGACACGGACGGACAAACAAACAGAGGGCTCAAATATTAGTATAGATTAGCATATTAATAGTAGTAGAAATCTAAGAACTGATAAAAGAAACAGATCTGGTTAGTCATCCAATAGAAATCGTCATATGACCAATGTCTTTTGGCAGCATGCCCTGTTGGGGGTGATTAAACAATTGGTCAATGAATAAGTTACTTCTCTCGCCTTTTGTTGGGCAGTGATCACTAAATAGTGTGAATTTTCAACAAAGAAAAGCGGACACAAACTAAGGGATAGATTTAGCATAAACCTACATTGTAAAACCTATTTAGATGGGGAGTTTTAAAAAAGTCTTTTTCTAGACATAATAAGGAGTAAATGTTTAAATTTTCAGCCCTCTAGCTCCATTGGTGTGACCTGTACGCGTGATGCATACATAGATAGCCAGCCAGAAAGACCAACACAAACACTGAAGAAACCTAATAGTTATAGTAGTAGTAATAGTAGTAGAAGTGATATGTGTTTACCGTGCTTAGCCTAGTCTAGCCTACGGTGCAATAGCTGGTCTCATTAGCAATATCCCGTGAAGCTAGTTTCCTAACTGCACTGTACGACAAGAACCTGAACAGAGATTTACTAAAGATTAATTTCAGACAAACCTGACAATACTGGTGCATCCATTGAGGATCGAACTCACTAGCAATGGTCATCTAACGGTCTCTGTACGGAAGGGGCCAAGAGGTCGTCGTAGCAGTCGTAGAAGTAGCATTGATGGTTGATATTTAAAGAAAACAAGCAAAAGGTTTTTTCTAGACATAATAAGGAATAAATGTTTAAATTTTCAGCCCTTTCTACGACCTGGACGCGTGATACATACATAGCCAGCCAGACCAACTCAAAAACTGAAGAAACCTATTTTGACAGTTTTGGTGACAGTTTTGGTTGACGGTTTCTAATATCTATAGTAGTAGTAGTAATAGATGGTGCTGCTGCTGCTGATGATGATGGAGGAATTAATACAGATACTATTATCACAGAGTAGGGAACAATTCACACAGTCATAATAAAAAGACAATAATGCTGATAAAAACATGAACAATAACATGGCCGATGATGATGATGATGATGATGATGATGATGATGATGATGATGATGATGATGATGATGATGATGTGGATTATAAGGGGAAAAACAACTAGCAATCTAAGGGAAATTATGAATCACCGCCACCCATATATGCTGTGTTGGGGGTGATCAATTAAAAAGTTGGAAAAGGGGTTGATCAATGAATAAGTTACTTCTCTCGCCTTTTGTTGGTCTAAGTTTTCAAAAAACAAAACACAAATAATTTAGCATAAACTTACATTGCATATTGAACCCCCATATAAAAACCTATTTAGCCGAAAGGGGGATTTAACAAAAACAAACAAAAAAAAACAAATTTTCGCTACTCATTGAGGCTGGGCGACGTCCAGATGGATAGATAGATAAAATTTAGCACCCCCCCCCAATAAATATTTTCTCCACTCATTGGGGGTGGGGGTGAGTGTGCAAACTTTCATCATACTATGAACAGTTAGGATACATAGATAGAATAGGAACAGATACATATACATATCAGAACACATGAAACAAACTAAACCCAGCAATAAACCAGTGTTGTGGGTAGCGGTGATTAAATAACAGCAGTCCTTATACTAAAACGAAAGAAACCTTTCGAAACTAATAGTAACATTAATATTGCTTCAAGTATTACGATTAAACAGAATCAGATATAATGATTATGATAATGAAAGAATATTACAACCATAAACACGGTAATTACTTTATATGTAAGTGTAGAAATAATACATTTCTATAATAGTAGAAGTTGTAGTCGGAAATGTTGTTAATCCTCATTGATAAGATAAGATAATAATATTGACGATGATAAGGATGACAACAACAACAACAACAATAACAACAACAACAAGAGTAATCAAGAATAATAATCACTTGCAAAAGAGAGAAAGAAAAACATTGATGTTTTCTACTAATATAAGAAGAAAGAATAAAAAGGAAATCCAAAATTAATAGATTTGTCTGATTTCTGTGACGCTTTTGTTTTCCTTCTGTTTATTTGTATTCGGGCATGTTTTCTGACATAAACAAGAAACGACAATGACGTGTTTGTTCCGCACAAGCTAATCTGCTTTCAAGGCACTCACAATTCTCTTGTGAGTTCTCTTTGTGTCTTTCAATGTTTTTTTCTTCTTCCCTAAAGGCAATGATGTCTGCATCTTTGAAATTCGTTTTGTGAATTGACTTTCGACGAATTATTAATTGTGGTGGATTGGTCTTTTCAAGTCCTAGTCACCAGGAGTAATTTGGGCTGGAATGAAAGCCGTCTTTGGTGGTTGAAGAATCGATAGTGTGAGTCCAATATCCAGTGTAGCGCAGTGGGAACGAATGGGAACGGCGTTCCCATACTTTTGGGGAAGGGGGAACAGCGTTCCCTCACTATCTGTATACTACTAAAATTCTTTATTTGAACAATTGGCTGATTAGAAAAATTAGCCTGTAGATGTAGGCTTAAAGCCCCTCAAGAAAGCAGGCAGCCCTGCGTTCCATAACGCATTTGTTTAGCGCTACACCCCTGCCCTGCCGATTTAGCGCAGTTCGCGCTAGATTTAGTGCGTTTCTTGTTTTGGTAGTGAAAAATTAGCCAATTTAGCGCGTTTACGCTTAAATATTTTGGCCATTCTAAGCCATTTTTTATCACTGTTAGTTTACTTTTGGTGGTTTTTGGCCATTTTATAAAATATTTAGCGCTTTTTGGCAGTCAGACTAGCGCGAAAGTATTTTTTGAGTTGGCAACACTGCCCCTGCCAATATCAAACTAGTTGATAAGCATCTTTGGAGATTGAAGGAATCGTGCACGGAGTAGATGAATTGCCGAAGGTACCACAACACTGTTAAGTTCTTAAGAATAACTTTTATCTTGATGGTTTGAATAGGTTGCGTTTGAAGTAGAAGAAGATTGGGGCAAACCTCTTGACTTAAATAACATTTTTGGAAGATTAATAAGAATTATAACGCAAAACCTATGAATTTAATAATAACAGTTACATTACTAGAAGAATTACGACTAATATGATTCATAGTATGTATGGTAATGATTATGAAAGCGTTAACATAATACAAGTAACAACTTATAATAACATGGTAATAATATTAGAATTCTTAGGGGAAATCATTTTAACAGCGGTGATCTATCTTAGGATGCATGGGTGTCTCTAAAGTTTTGGGTAGATCAGTAAAGAGAGAAACTTTAGTATTAGCGTTAGCGAGCGAGTCTGGTTATAAGGTTTCGAATCCAGCAACCGATCACGATAGTTTTATTACAAATGCATGCGTGATTGGCAAAAGCCTTAAGATGCATATGTATTAAATTGGCAATATAATTTAATGGCTACGAGTCCTCCTCCATAAAAGGTCTTCTTTCCTTTCTGTCGTGTATCGTTAAACAAGGTAGATAACTGCCAATATCCGTAATCAGAATGGAAACTCGTTCGTTGAGACATTAAAACAGCATTTAGATTGAGTTCAGTAATAAATAAATGACAAATATTGGCAAAACGTGGGCTCACTGCAAACATAATTATAAAAATCTAGGCTCTAGGTTTATTTCAATGTTACAGTTTAAAAAATGTCAGACTAAGGTTTACGCCCATATAAAGTCCCGGATCATAATATCTCGTTATTGGTCCTCCCAACATTCACTGTATTTACGATATATTATTTCTAAATTGTTTTTGAAAATGGTTGTTCATTTGTTTGTGTTGTTTGCTTTCCTCCTTCATCGAATGTATAGTCGGGGCGAAAACTCGAACACCGGAAAATTCCTAGTAATTAATCCCCCTCTTTGTTGAAATCTCACTTAACAATTATGCCTTAGACCATTTTTTTTCTAATCACAGCGCCCTTAGTGTATAACGATTTTTTCACGGTGCCCCAAGTCAGAAAATACTGAAAGATTGCATCTACTTTCATATGGCTAGGTTAGTTAGATGAGAAAATAAACTTATTATTTTGTTTTATTTAAACAATGAATTTAACTTAATAGCTTGTTCACACCACCATTCAATAAATCCAATCTTTAATTTGACCGCGGAAAATCTGTAGTTATTTATATGTTTGTTGTTTGGATGTGAGGGAATCTTACAGAACGATGGATATGGTTAGACAATGTGGAAGAGAAAGATTGAGAAAAGCGTGTTACGTCTCAAACATGTTTATTATCATGAAGATAAATCTTTATGCATTTCGTCGTTGTGAACAACGTCATCAGAGGAGATTTGAACATAGCAGAGTCGTGCGATAATCCATGTGGATTGTTTCATTCACACCACACCACATGAATGATCGCACGACTCTGCTATGTTCAAATTTCTTCTGATGACATGTTCACAACGACGAAATGCATACAGATTTATCTTCAGGATAATAAACATGTTTGAGACGTAACACGCTTTTCTCAATCTTTCCACATTGGCTAACTATATCCACCAGTTATGTATATGTAATCACTACGAACCGAGAATGTTCGACACATTTCTAGAACAGAATGTGAATCTTGTCTATCGACTGAGTGCCGTCTAGAGTTTAAACGGTTTAAAAGTTCAGCACTACATAGACAAAGATGTTCGCGTTGTGCCAGTTAGATGTCGCTTCCTATCATTGTGTCCGTGTGTCAGCGATTTGAATTACGATTGCCTGGCATAATTAAAATTCTCGATTATCCAGCGGCGCCCCCGGAAGCTAACCGCAGCGCCCACTTTGGAAATCAATGCCTTAGGCGATTGAATAGAAATAAGGTTAACTTCGTCTTAATCTCAGATAACAAGTTTTCAGTCAGATAGTGGAGGGTGTATTTGAATTTTTATATGTTTTTATTAAGTTGAAGATTGCAAATATTACTTATTCTAATAATCTACTTATACAATACGCCACGTGATGCACCATATTTTCTGTCTGTAATATTTGTCAAGGGAGATAACTATTAAATGCTAATCGTAGAGTAGCTTCCCTTACTTATTTACCTATTTTTGCAAATGGCTACAACATTTGGGTTCATTCTGGTTGCTGATGATGATGATGAGGAGGAAGGGGAGGAAAAGAAGAAGCCGAAAAAGAACGCTGAAAAAAAAGCAGACGAAGAAGAAAAAAGAGAGTAAAAAAAAACCAAAGATGATTACGAAGAAGAAATAAACGATAAGGATGGAAAAGACGACGACGAAAAAAGAAAAAAAAACCCAGAAAATAAAGAGAGAAAATAAAGAGAGAAAGAAGTAAAAGGAAAACCACATCTGTCCCATAATAGTTGTTACATTTTCATATTATTTTAATACACTAAATGTAACAAATATTATGGGACAGAAGTAGTATTAAAAATGTCATTTTACTTTTCATTTTCTTCTTCTTCTTCTTCTTCTTCTTCTTCTTC
>VCCN01000986.1:14116500-14130751 GCA_006491835.1 Architeuthis dux
TTCTTTCTTTTTTTTAATAAAAATTCATCATTGCATTTTGATTAATTAATTTGCTCAGTCAAAACTGATAAAACTGCAGAAAGATTTAAATAGTCGTCTTTGCAACGTGTAGCAATAATTACAAGCAAAATGATAACCCCAAATTGATATTAGCACATCATTTATATGCTCATCTTAAAGCATTCATTTTTGTCTCCGGGAGAAGAGCGACGTGCGGAAGGCAGCAGATCTCTTTTTCACTCTCAATATTGACTAATCTGTCACTGTTGATTACCTCCAATTCATGTGTGTGAAGATTCAACACAGATAAGATGCTTTTTTCTTTCTTTTTTTTGTTCTCTCCCCAATGATTAACGAAGTGCATAACACGTGCCTCTTTCTACATTCACAGGCAAACACACAGAAATATTTTGTTTAAATGTACGAGATCTAACCGGAAAGTATCCAGCCATTTAATATTAACGAAACAATTGCCTACCTAAGGCAATGTCGCCTTAGTCCCTTCAAAGTACTCAACTTGAGACCTCACAAACCTATCTTAACGTCCTTTCCTCCTTTCAAAACAGCCTGCAAAGTCCTCTTCCGGGATCGCAATAACTGCCTTGTTGCGTTCTCCTTAATCTCGTCCACGGTCTGAAATATCTGTTGGAAAAGTCACAGGGAGCCAAATCTGTTATTTGGTAGGTAGATTTTCTTGTGAATTCAATCTCTCGCTCCCTATCATTTCTCTCTTTCCTTCTCACATGATAACCTTTGACCCAGTATAGATTTACTACTGTCCGCCTTTTAGTCACATGCAAAACTTTGTAGTAATTTGTATCTTGGATTTTCATTGGATGAAACATTGTCAACCGTTATTAATTTTGTACTAGAACTTCCTTCGCCTTTCATCGCTACAACTCAGACCGTTATTAAAGAGCGGGGATCGGAAATAAAGCGAGACTCGAACTCGTACCCCTTTTGCCTTAATTGTTCTTAATGTTTCTCTGGTCGCTCAGCGTCATTGTTGTGCACTTGTAGTACTAGTAGTAGTAATATTGTCTTGAATTATTGTCTTTTTATCAGATGAAGAATTGTCAACCATTATTATTTTTTGACTTGTATTTCTTTCATCTTAAATAAAGAATAAGCTGTCGGTAAATGAAAAGCAACTGAAATACTAGTAACAAATTAATTAATGGCTGTTAGCTTTGCTTCAGCATGTCAGGAAGTTACACAACTTGAAAATCAAAAAATAAAACTATCGGGTTACAGTGTACAGTTTATAGTAAAATAGCGCTCTACCCGAATTATCGGGCTTACAGTGTACAGTGTATAATAAAATAGCGCTCAGCCCGAATTATCGGGCTTACAGTGTACAGTGTATAGTAAAATAGCGCTCAGCCCGAATTATCGGGCTTACAGTGTACAGTGTATAGTAAAATAGCGCTCAACCGGAAATATCGGGCTTACAGTGTACAGTGTATAATAAAATAGCGCTCTACCCGAAATATCTGGCTTACAGTGTACAGTGTATAGTAAAATAGCGCTCTACCCGAAATATTGGGCTTACAGTGTACAGTGTATAGTAAAATAAAGGCGTGGCGAGAGGGGGCGGTCGCCCCCAGGCGCAAGTGTGAAGTGGTGCAAAATTTCCTATGGCCTATAATGCCTATTAATTAATAATTGTACCCACCCCCTGGGCGCTGTCTTTGCCCCCGGACGATGAGATGGTGTACAGTGTATAGTAAAATAGCACTCAGCCCGAAATATCGGGCTTACAGTGTACAGTGTATAGTAAAATATCGCTCAATCTGAAATATCGGAAGTATGTGTTCAAAGGGTTGTTCTAACCTTTTGAACCCATTGATTATTAGACTTTCAGAGTTACTGTTGAACGAAATCTTTTGGTATGGAGTCGATGATTATGAGCGTCCCTTAAGAGAGGTCGACATGACAGAAAGTTATGTTTACAATCAATACATTTTCTTTCTTTCTTTCTACTCAGGGACCAACCAGCCTTCAAAGATGTGTCGCCATCTTGTCTTACCTGACGGTTTTACCTGTCATTTATTCAGATCACTAATTGGTTCGTTTTTTTTGTTTTGTTTTTTACTTGAGTGTGATGATGTATATAGGCCAAAACAAGAGGGGCAAGTGGACCAGTTAGCATGGGCCTACGATTCTTTTTTTGTCCGGGGGCGGGGGGCTCCTCCAATTGGGGGCCCTTTGGTAAAGAATATTGATATTGTAAAGAGAGTCAAGGTGGGACTCTTTAGCACAAACTATTAAGATTCGTAAAAGATGTATACGTATACAATATAGACAAATGAATGCAGATAACTGAAACCAACTTATGTTCCGAATTGAATATGCGTGTCTCTTTATTAAATTTCAGGAAACTTGGCTTTGATAGCAGATCACTTTGAGTATTCTCAATGCTTATTAATAAAAGATACAATATCATGTGTTCAATTAATTGTTTCTTATAAATTTTGTCGTTTAGCGCTGTCTTTTGCATTTTATACACTCTGGTTTTTATTTTTTACTAATTGTTAATGCAAAATACTTTTTATGCTAATTTTAAATGCTATAATCTACTATCTTATATACATTTTGAATAAAATTTCTTGCCATTACCATTTTTTACAAATCGTTCTAGTTCTTTTATTCCGTTCTGTTACTTACAAGTACGTTATGTACATTAGATGTACATAACGTATGCCCATACATAAATCATATGTATTTAGCACTAATTACAAAAATACTTAATGAGCCGTTTGAAATGGGGCCTATATTTCCCAACTGGCCTGGGCCTATTACCAGCTTCGCACGGAACTGGGTGTATATCCTCTCCTTTATTATATCTATCTATCTATCTATCTATCTATCTGTTTGTTCATATCTTTATATTAAAGAAATCTATAACATTAACCCATAAGAATCCACTGTGATACCGGTGTCACATTAATCTATTTAATTGGTCTGCACAGTCCCTTCCGTATACAATATTTTTGATACATTTTGTGAACACTAATTTAAACAAATGTAAACATAAAAAATATTGTCTAATTAATTAAATTATTACTAAAAATATAATTTGAAACAATTTTCTACAGCTACAGTAGCTTGTTGAGAAGACCTCCAATATGAGGCAGTCGTATTTATTTGCAGATATTTTGTATTATAAAATACATCTGCAAAATAGTTTATTGTTAAATCTTACCAGCAAAGTTATAAATTCGTTATATGTTGTGGAAATGCATATAAAAAGGCAAATCAGTGTTACTAAGCAACAAAAGATCTGTCAAACTGATGTATTTTCAAATGATGAACAAATTTGCCCTGAATGCCCATGTGACATATATGTCACATTACAGATCTCTGACACTAAGAGTCCGATTTAAAAAAAAAACAACTTCATCAATGTGTTCCATGTGGTCCATTTGGTCTGTGTTATATCCCACATAATTTTCCTTCAAGTAGAAATGGGCCCGGGTTCTTATGGGTTAAATAGATTCGCCATTGAAGAGAAAGTACTAACTACTTTAACTGCCCTACCTTATGTAATGTTCACCCCTTCCTCTATCCGACCACATATAATAACTCTTGTTGCCGATACTATCGCAGATATAAACGACTATTAATTCCTTTTTATTACTGTTATTATCTTTAACTATTGCTCGAAAAACACCTGCCTTTATAACTTTATCTTTTAGAACTAATAGGCATAGCGTAAAGATAGAATAGTGGTTCGTAACCTGGGGTGCACGCAACCCCCCAAGTGGTGCGTAAGGCAGTGAGGGGTCGGGGAGAAGAGGGTGGCAAACGAACTTTTTTCGTTTTATTGCCGATGTATACAGCTTTTGCAACAATAGCCAGCACATTAAATGGTTTTATTAGTAATAGAATAATATCTTGAATAGTGTGGTTTTGATTAGTGGTTTTGATTAGTGCGGGTGTTAATGTAGTAAGGTTATGGTATTTCACTAATGTAACTAAACTGATAAAAAAACAAACACATTCAATTATAATAAGACATTGAACAGTACAGTTTTGAACAGTACGGAAAATTATGTAATGTATTAACCGCACTAATCAAGGTATACCTGTATCTTGGTACAGACTTTTAATTCTGACATCTGATAAATTTTAACATTTTGTTATTTACAATTTTTAATATTAACCTTTTTTTGACTTTTTAAAAATTTAACTTCTTTGCCTTATGATTACGGGGTGCAAAAAAGATTTTGAAATCTCTAAGAGGTGCAAAAAAGATTTTGAAATCTCTAAGAGGTGCAAAAAAGATTTTGAAATATCTAAGGGGTTGCGAGAAATATTTTGAAATCTATAAAGGGTGCAAAAAAGGTTTTGAAATCTCTAAGAGGTGCAAAAAAGATTTTGAAATCTCAAAAGGGTTGCGAGAAATATTTTGAAATCTATAAGGGGCGCAAAAAAGTTTTAAAATCTCAAAGGTGTGCAATCTGATAAATTAAAAAAAAATGTTATTTACAATTTTTAATATTAACTTTGCCAATTTTGATTTTTTTAAATTTATTTTTTTAGCCTTAAGATTAATGGGTGTGAGAAATATTTTGAAATCTCTAAGGGGTGCGAGGAGCTTTGAAAAAGGTTAACAATCGCTGTACTAGTTTATATAGCACAAGTAACAAAGAAGTATTCCTGAATTAACTGCTAATGATTGAGCCCTGACGAGGTTGACAATAAGAGTAACAGCTTTTGCTACTTCTACCTTGGCAGGTAAAGTAGTCATGGGCACCGTTGCCAATTTAGATATTCTTTTTCATTTAATTTTTTTGAATTCAATTGAGTGTTGGCAATTTAGATGGGCTTTTAAAAAAGATTTCAATTTAAAAATTGAAAACAAAATTTGGCAACGTTGATTATAGTTGGGTGAGTGGTTTGGCTACGTGCTCACATTATTAATACACTTCGTATAAAATCCGTTATAACGGCAAATTCCTTATTGATGCACTTCCCGATGGTGCCGTAATAATGAGTCTACTGTACTTTTCAACAACTTTTGTTTTTTTATCATTCATAATAATGCAGTGGTTCGTGTACTGCACTTTGACGTTGAGGTCGATTCTTACTGAGAACTCAACTAATGCGGTCTTGTACCAAACTTGACTTAGTCCGAATTAATGAAAACGACTACTCTTACTAAAATAACTGGTAATTATTCTATAATTACTGCTGCTGCCTTTGTTGTTACGGCTGCAATCAACTTTTTCTAACAACTTGTACAACTCTTCGAAACTCTTGACAACTACTCGCAGCTACTGTTACTACTACTTCCGCTGCTGCTGCTGCTGCTGCTGCTAACATCGCAATATTTATCCCGTAAGAGAAGAAATAATGCAGTGACCGGGGGGAAAAAGTCATGGAAAAAGTCATAATATAGGCTAAGAAAAAAAGTCATAGAAAAAAGTCAAAACTCTGGTTTCTGGCTAGGGAAAATTCATAAATATGACTTTTATCTTCAACATTTACTTTATTAAAATATCACTTATTTTATTGAAAATATCGCTTATTTTATTGTAAATATAACTTATTTTATTAAATTACATAAATTAAAATATTACTTATTTCATTAAAAAAAGATTTAAGACGTTTTTTATTAGTCAGAAACCAAAGTTATGACTTTTCTTCCTATGACCTTTTTCCTCGACTTTTTTCTGTGACTTATTTTTCTGTGACTTTTTTCCTACATTCAACAATACTTCTTCGATAACTTCGACTTCCAACATACAAAAACTTTCTTTTTTTATTTTCTTTATCTGAATCCTTTAGTTTAGTAAATGACGCCGACTGTTTCACTACCACCACCATGAACAACTACTATTACTAATATTACTACTAATAACAAGACTGGTTGTTGCAGGGTCAAACTCGACTTCAACTTCTATTCCGACTGAAGATAATTGCTGCAACTTTTGTATTGTATATTTAATAAATTAAATAAATAGAGAAATATATATTTTTATGTATAAATGTATTTATTTATCAGAATGAAATAAGCCCGTGCGTATCTGTATAAATTTCTATTAATATCTAAGACTTTTCAATTTAGCTCAGTCTGGATTGGTCGTGAGTTCAAATCACGGTAGGGGAATGTGAATTTTACATACTGGTTTACATCCCTAATTTTGGTGAGGATTGTTGTTCTTGTTACGGTAGGAAAACAAAGTCAACTCCAGACATTTGACAATAATCCAAGGGACAACCGAGATGGTGTAAACTATGGCACTACTAGTGAAGTTGCTGGGAATACTGAGGAAAATGCTGGATAGTTAAGGAGACTTGCCTTCACTTG
Source organism: Architeuthis dux (assembly GCA_006491835.1). NCBI lineage: Eukaryota > Metazoa > Mollusca > Cephalopoda > Oegopsida > Architeuthidae > Architeuthis > Architeuthis dux. The sequence continues at coordinate 14,122,817 of VCCN01000986.1, forward strand.
ATCCCAGCGCTGTTCCGGCAGACCACAGGGTAAAGCCGAGAGAAAGTGACAAGTTGGATAAGTAAGTATCTGGACCCTTGTCAGGGAGCTGAAGAAGTTGTGGAACATGAAGGTGTCGGGGTGCCAGTAGTGATCGGGGCCCCGGGAACAGTTCCGAAGAACTTATCAAACGGGTTGGATGAGCTGGGGATCCGGGAAGAGCTGAGACTATCCAGACGACAGCACTACTGAAGTCGACTGGGATACTGAGAAGAGTCCTGGAGTATTGAGGAGACTTGCTGTCACTTGATCTCCAGTCACTGCTGGTGTGAAAACTCAACAAGTATGAATAATAGTAATAAATAATGTTTTGTGTCATTCTCTTTTGTTCTTGTGTTTTCTTTACCGTCTTTTTTTTTATCACCCACTACTTATTTTCTCGTGAATTTTATTTCCCCCTTTATTATTTCCCCCTTTATCCGCCCCCCTTTGTTTCAACTTCAATAAATGAATATTAACTCGGGGGGCCTTTTTGTTTCTTTTTTTTACCATTCTACTCTCTCTCTTTCTCTTTTCCTTTCTCATTTGCTTTTTTTCTTTCTTTTCATCTATTTTCTTCTTCTTCTTTTTCTTCTTCTTCTTCTCCTTCGTCTCTTTCTTTCCATCTGATTTCTTCTTCTTCTTCGTCTCTTTCCTTCCATTTGATTTCTTCTTCGTCTCTTTCTTTTCATCTATTTTCTCTTTTTTCATCTATTTTCTTCTCTACTTCTTCGTCTCTTTCTTTTCATCTATTTTCTTCTTCTTCTTCGTCCCTTTCTTTTCATCTGATTTCTTCTACTTTTTCGTCTCTTTCTTTTCATCTATTTTCTTCTCTTCTTCTTCGTGTCTTTCTTTCCATCTGATTTCTTCTTCTTCTTCTTCTTCTTCTTCTTCTTCTTCTTCTTCTTCTTCTTCTTCTTCCCCGTACCCCTTATTTTTTCCTTCCCTCACCCACTTCTTCTACTTCAACTCTATCAGTTATCACCACTCACTACTTTGACTAACCCTACCTCTCTCCGCCCGTCCCCACCCGACCACCTGTCCCACTACTAATACTGTAACTACTAATGCCACTGTGCAAAGCCTCTATCATCCCATCCAGCAATTGTTTCACTGCAAGACGCCGGCTACTACGACTTGCGCTCGGCTTTTGTCGTTCGTCTCTTTTCTCCCTCCATTCTCTCTATCCTTTCTATCGACTGAAACAACTTCTCTCCTTCCTGGATATACCTGTTGGAATTACACAAGGCCTAAATACACAAAATCCCGTCGTCAACGTCTTCGTCGTTAAAAATCCTATCTTTGTTGCTTCAATGCTTAAATATTTGAAAGCTTGTGCATTTATTTAATATCGTATGAATGAATTTATCCAGCGACTCTGTATTTAGATAAACTCGATATAGTGAAAATAGGAAGAAGCTTAAATCAAATAATAATAATAATAATTTGGGGGGGGACTAAAAAAGTCTTAACAAAAAAAAAGAAAAAGGAATGAAATCTCTCTCTTTTTAAATTAGAAAAAGGAAAGAAAGGCTAGTTTAAATACTCAAAAAGTAGCCAACAAAACAAAAGAAAAAAGAAAAAAGAAAACGATAGGAAGAAAATACGTCTTCCGCAAATTTTGCAAAGTGCGCATTTAAGTGCGTAACGTGTTTGTGCGCGCGCGCACGCACCTGTTTGCGTGTGTGCGTGTCTGTGTGTTAGACGACGAGTGTTGTCCAGTCCGGTTTCTGCGGTATCGTAGCCACATTGGCGTTAAAATAAGGGAAACACCCCTCATCAAAAATTGGACCAAAGAGAGGAGAAACGACAAAGATTAGCGATATCAAAACATCACCAAAAAAAGAAAGAAGACCACTGCGTTCTTCTTCTTCTGAGTGCTCGTCTGCCACAATAACACAAACACAAAGTAAGCCATAAAAAAAATAAGGGTCCGTGGTTTTTTAAAATGTCAGTCATTTCAACGCAAAACTGTCTTCCATAGATATTATTTTACGATCGTTAGTTAAAAACCGTGTCCTTGCGATTCCAATAAGAAAATAATCCAAAACGTCGCTTTCCGTCTTAGTAAGCACTTTTCAAGCAGACACGAAGCGAATCTACCAGTTACACCAGTTTCAACCAAAATTAACGAAACACGATTCTAAACTATTATTACTGAAAAGCAAGACGGGGAATTTTTTAAAATCTAAAAACTAAACTGCGTAAGATCTTGTTTAATTATCTTCATAGAACTAAAGAAGAATGAAAAGGCCTACGACCGTTCCTTTCATGAAACTGTTCTGGTATTGTTATTAATTGTCGTTAATGTCGTTAACTAACTGCTTTAGTAACTGCTTTAGTAACTAAGCAGTAACTGGGAACTACAAGTATAAAAGTATCCGTAAGGTAGCGCTGCGTATTGACATAGTCGAACTACTCCAACCATCGGTTTTACTCTTCTTACTATCATTTGGACTACTACGACAGCTACTGCTGCTGTTCAGGCCACGACTATTGGCACTGCTGCTACACAATTACTGCCAGGACAACCACGACTGCGGCGGTGGCGAGAACGGTTACCCCACCTATAAGTGTGGCAGTGTCTTGGTACTGTCAACACCAATAACGGTGGGGTCGGGACAGCAACTATAAACACACGCTGTTGGGGCCCGTAGATCGCCGGACAACTAGCCAACCAACATTGGAAAAAAAAAAGAAAAGAAAAAAGAAAAAAAAGAAAAAAGAACGAGAAAAGGAAAAATACCAACAAAATTCAAAACAAAACAAAACAAAAAAAAACTACAAAATACAAAAATAATAAATACGGGTAAGTAAAAAAAAAAAAAGAAACCAACACACAATCATACAAAATATCTTCTAAAATCCAAACAACGTAAAAGAGAAAATAAAAGAATTAGTTATACAGGTATAATTTGACATTAATTTACTCTTACGTAAACATTTCTTTATTGACCATCCAATCGTAAAGACATTTGTGTAAACAAATATACGTGTTAATGCATATTAGTGTTACTGTTCCTTTTAATAAACTCGACAGCATATTAGTTTTGTAAATAAGACATTAAGACCAGCAAAGGACCCTTAAGAATTATACGGTCGATCATTTAAACATAGAAAACATACAGCAGACACATGTTCATAGCTGATTCCATAGCTGATTGAATGAAATCATTTTAAGGGAAGGTAATATTTAAAATGTGATAATGGATCAGTAACTTTTTGCAGTTAGGATACCATTAATTAAAAAGGGAAAGACGTGGGAGACAAACTTGAAATGGTTTGACATCGCATGAATAAGATTTTCGGTAGCTTCAAAACACCGACCATTGTCTTTACGTATAAGACGTAGACCGACATGTACCTAGAAATACTTATATATATATAGATTACCATTCACACGCCTGTACACTACATACTTACTGAAAGTGTAAACTTTTTAATGATAGATTACATGACTTATCCTACACACACCAGTGCTTACGTACTTTGCACACCTTACCATCACACCTGTAACTCTACGCGTACATATACAAATATACATTCATAATACATACACAGAAAAGAAAAGAAAAGAAAAGAAAAAGAAAAAAAAGACCCCACTAAAGGTGGGGGTCAATATATACATATATTTGCTTATATGTATATATGTATGTCTACATATTGGAATTCCTGAAGCACAAGGTGAAATATGAAGAAAAAAAGAATATGAAGAAAATTTCGAAATAATGTGGAAATACGCAAAAATAATTAAACACCTATATCCTTATCTATTTTAACGTCCTTGAAAATCACCGGAAAATATAAGGTAAGTGAAAAACACAAACTCGCTGAAAGAATATAAATATATATATTGGAAAAAAAAATGTGAGATAAAGATAACATGAATATCTCCGCAATTATTCTTACCATAAAACTTAAATACATAGATACACACATTTCGAAATATACGTTTATTTATAATCTGTTTGCTATTTTCATTCAATTTACTTTTGGATTTTTAGAGCGTGATAGAGAAACACCTTAATTATTGATAATCAGAATGTGAATAAAAGATACATGCATGTCGATCTGTTAAAACGACTTCTATATAGAGAATCCCCCATTCATACGTACACACCTCTTTATTTTATTAGATATTGTAGATATTATATTTATTCTTGTAGATATTGTATATATTATATTTCTAAAGTAACGCCACCATAGTTTCTACAAACGTTTTCAATATAGATTTGTTTCTAAACTCTTAACGGTCATATATTTAATTCGCCTGATTATGGATAATTATTCTTTTTAAAAAGAAGAGAAAGAAACAGGGACATTTTCAAAACGCATGTTATTTTTTATAGGGAGCAAAAAGCAAAGCTGAAAGAGAAAATTTCTTTTGCTAATAGAATCCAACAAGTGTTTGCCACACACTCGTTCGTTCTAAAAAGACGGACTTTAACTAAGAAGAGGTGGGCCCCAAGTAGGAGTGATGTAGAGATCCTAGGCCCAGCGTTTGGCCTAAGTGTGCGTGCGTGTATCTTTGATATCACCATGGAAAAATGGTGCAGAGACATTACCACACAAGAAAAAGGGGCTTACATTATCAATTGCATCGATATACAATACTTGAAACATTATACGTGTTTAACAGGGGCCTACGATTTATCTGTGGGCGTTTTTTCTTTTACGCTTGCTTATGTATTTATTATAAAATTCATTGCATTAACACTTTATCTTGACCTCATTTTTGTCATATATCTCATTAAATCCAATGAATGTATGTATGTATTCATTTATATTACTCGTATCTGTTTCACACATTATAAATTTCATTCCACTCGTATCTATCTATCTATCTATCTATCTATCTATCTATCTATCTATCTATCTATCTATCTGTTTGTATCTAAGTCTGTTCGTAACTAAATTTCTATCTATCTATCTATCTATCTATCTTATTCTGTTCGTATCTAAGTCTGTTCGTTACTAAATTTCTAAAGATCTATCTATCTATCTATCTATCTATCTCTATCTATCTATAGAAAAACAACTCTTCTATATATCTAATCTCTACCTTTATGCAGTGATACATGCGTGCATGTAAGTAATTTTGAATGTATAACTCGACCGATCGATCGTTTCGCCTTTGTTTATCTTTCAATCACACATGTGCCTTTTTTTTCTGATCGTCCAAAGAAAATATCAATTATTCCACTCGGCTATTTCACAACCAATTCGATTGCCGACGATCTTTATAGACGCGGACGGACGGACGGACGTTGTCATGCTTTTAATTTAATGTCTCCTCAAAACCAAACAACTCGCCAACTAAATACTGTACACCAGTACTGTGTACACACACACACACACACACACACACACACACACACACACACACACACACACACATTGATATTTCCCCGTTTATTTACTCCGTTAGATCTTCGCCAAGTGGTTTTCTATCTATCTATCTATCTATCTATCTATCTATCTATCTATCTATCCATTTTATTATAACCTTATCTATCTATCTATCCATTTTATTATATCCTTATCTATCTATCTATCTATCGTTTTATGTTTATGTTTTTCTATCTATCTATATTATTCGGTTCAGATCTGTCTATATTATTTTGTTCTATCTATCTATCTATCTATCTATCTATCTATCTATCTATCTATCTATCTATATCTTAATCTATCTATCTCAGCTTGTGATAGTTTCATAGATATATCTATCTGATATCTATTTGATAAATATTTCAGTTTGTTAATATCTGTCCGATTCTATCTATCTCAGCCTTTTCTAATGTGTATATGTATCTCTCTGCCTGTCGATGATAAAACTATGCCTTTATTTATTCAGTCCACTTACATCTGAGAAAGCTAGCATAATATAATTACCTGCTCTACGGCTTTCAAAATATCAACGAAAGACAACCTTGTTTGCTACGCAGATAAAGTCCCCTAAATTAAATGAACTACCTTTACATGATCCATATAGTTGTTGATACGTCTTCCTCCCTGTGCGTCTGTGTTCATGTATGAGTGTATGTGTGTGTGTGCGTGCGAGTGTGTAATCATGTTCTAAATAAATGAACCGAAATTAACAATCATTGCATTAGTTTTGGTTTACAAATGTCGGTTCATAGTACATGACATGTGTGCGTTGGTTTGAATAGACATTTATTTATATAGCAGAGCTGGATCTGTGAATTGTTGATTGCAGTCGATGTGTTGGGCGAAAAGCTCGCCTCGAATCAGAGACGTAACTAGAGGTTTGGGGCGATTTGGTGGCTTTGGGGGTCTTGGCTCCTTGAAGGGCTCCTTGAAGGGCTCCTTGAAGGGCTCCTTGGTGGGCTCCTATCCAACTTGTAGTGAGATTTGTCAGTAGAAATGCAGTTGGTGAACAACTATTTAGAAACCCATTGGGGGCCCTAGTGGATTTCCAAATCCCCACAGCTACGCCTCTGCGCAGTCGATGTGTTGGGTTTGCCCCGAGTCTGCTCTCAGGCACGAACTCTACGCGACTAGTTAGAAGGCCTAGCGCGCACAGTTACGCTGCCTTCGTGGTGGATGAGAACGACAAAGGAGGGAAGCGGGGGCAATGAAGTGCCATGCTGTGTATTTGTGTCACAAGCCGTCAATCTCAGACAGATCAGGATAAGGCCAATCGATGCAAGTTGAGCTAAGGCATATACTTGTCTCTGTTAAAATTAAAGTCCCAATTTACTCACGCTGCGAATATAACTCGCTGTAAGATTAAAATTATTGAAGTTTACATACATACCTCACAGCGTTCTAGACCCGTTATCATTTTATTGAAAATCAAATATCTTAATGTCCGTAAAGAAATGCTTAAACTCTGTTGTTTTCATGATCTTTCATGTTAGCAAATGCAATGGACACAGGCCGTGGAATAGAGTTAGGGGTCGGGGTAAGGTTGTCTTTGGGTTTTTTTTAGAAGCTAAATGTTTAAAATAAAATTTAGTGCTTTGCTCCAGATATATGAAGGGTCTGGAACAATATAGTATGTGTATAAAATATAAAGTGTATAATGTATGTGTATAATTCAACAATTTAATTTAAATCGGATTACATCGTGCAACGCGATTTTTGTTTCTGGGTAGTGAGTGTTATTTTCTGATTGCTCATGTCAAAAGTAGGAGAGTGATATTCATATGTAGTTGTTTTTCTTACTTAATGAAATTAAAGATGTGCAAATTCGCTCGTTGTCCAATTGAAAATAAGTAGATTTTAAATTATCACAGCGGCAAAGTTTGAGGAGAATAATTGACATTTTCTATAGCTTTTAGACATAATCAATCAGAAAATAACACCTGTTAGCACTGAACAATAACAAATGAACACAACTGCAAAGTGTTATAATTGCTGCTTGAGTTAAGTAGGATTTTATCACATCGATATCCATGAAAGTCGTCGCAAATAGGCACTGGCTAGTAGAACATTGGATAGCGCAGTGTCCTGACCGACGAGAAAACGCTTGCAAATATTTGATCACTGGCATGGTCGTATGGGAACACCTTGGTTAACTGTTTGGATCCTGGCTCGTGCGCTTATGATCGCTGGGGACTTGTAGAATTCCAATAACATTCGTAATAATAGAATCAAATGCACTGAAACAAAACTACACCACTCTATCGAAGGTCTTGCAAGTATGCGGATGTATGAACTAGCTGTATTTTGTTTCTGAACAGGGATTGCCAATTTTAGGTTTCAGTTCATTTAGAGAGAAACTTTTTTCTTTTTCTTTTTTTATCTGATCCCAAATTCAAGATACGCTTAAAATACAGAAGATAATGCCAATTACTTTCTGATATCCAGGTAGTTCTAAAAGAATAGAGATCTGAATAATTTAGAATTAAAAACACATATAAATTACGTTGGGATTATTGCATTCTTATGTGC
>VCCN01000986.1:14355287-14366546 GCA_006491835.1 Architeuthis dux
GACGGTGGCCTAGATAGCTAAACCAATTTCAATCTTAGCCGAATGAAGCCAGCTTGGCCACAAAGCTACGACCATTGTGAACCGAGGGAGAAACGAATGCCCATCAATGATTTGCGAAGAGTAAACGCTAACAATTTCTCTATGACGTGTGTCCAGTGGCGTAACGCTGTGTGAACGCTTGAGAACAGCGTTCCCTTACTTTGTTTGTGATGGGAAACGGCGTTCCATCACTATCTATATACTACTAAAATTCTCGTTCTGTTTATCTGTTTGTACCTTCTAATTAGCCGAAACGGTGCATTGTAGTTATATATATATATATATATATTGAATCAAAGTATCCCTAAAATGTGCACCCGTACCACCCAGCTGCAGAGGCTTGATTCGCTCACCGGATCGTTGCGATCGCTAGGGCAGGCAGCTCTGAGTTCCCACAGTCCTTTTTTTGTTTTTTCTGCACTATTCCACTGCGTGCGTCTGTTTCATGACTGAGCCAGTGTTGACCCTACTATTAGTCAGTGCTTGAACCCAGGAATATCCAGTATTTCCAATGATGATTTGCTGGATAGATACCAAGCACTTTGGACTTGGAATATTGTCACTACGTGCTCTTTTGGTACCTACTTGCGTCTCAGTGCACATACTATGTTTAGCTTAGTCTCGGCCAGGGTCAACTAGAATAAAATGATGATAAGTAGATCGTGATTTGCCAGCCATTTACACGTAGAAGGCGTTCTTGCCATGGACATTTGAAGCATTTGAAATCCTGACTCTTTACTTAGCCGCGAACACCAGTACAACTAATTATAAGTCCTCTATTATTCTTTAACGAAGGACATTTGTTATAAGCTGGTCTCATAATCCACTATTAATTCGGTTCTATCAAGTTTGTAATTGTGCTCAACTAGTAAACAGGCAATCATCATCATCATCATCATCATCATCATCATCATCATCATCATCAGCAGCAGCAGCAGCAGCAGTAACCCTTTAACGTTCGTCGTATGACATAGACCGTCTCTCTCTCCTTTCTTGTGCACGTTGCATGGTTCTTAGTTTGAGAGCCAATATTTTGGTTAGGTTCTAGTTTTAATCTCCATAGGTGACTATCGGGAAGATGCATTGGTTGTAGACCCTTCTTTTCAAAACTAATGAGATATTTTTGTTCTTGAATGTTGAGCTTGCTGTGCCGGAAGCTAGGGTGATTCTTCGTCTGAATTCTTCTTCCTTTGAGGATTTCATGGAGATTCGTTATCCCCGGTAGATGTAAGGGTTTCTTTAGCTCTGCGTTTTCGATCTTTTCCCTCAACATATATGTGGCACATGACATTGGTCTTACTGAAGTTCATGTGTAGACCTTCTTTTTGGTTTCTTCATTCAGTTCGTCTAACATTAATACAGTTCTATCAAGTTTGTAATTGTGCTCAACTAGCAAGACAAGCAAGTAGTCCTTTTACACTGAGAATATTCGGAAATACGTTCTACTCTGCAGCTGACAGTGCTCTGGAATGTTTGTAAAATCTCCCATTCATACAGCCTTCTATCAATCTATGGCAGACTGTAATAAACTTACTCTGGCAGAGAGTCATAATTGTGAATGAAACACAATCCTCGGGGAATGGTCAGTGTGACCTCTGAACTGTGGCTGGCGCCCATTGATTGATTTATACACGTCCGTTAATATCTCTCTATATCAGCTCTCATATTCCTATAAATCTCGATGTGTTAGATTATCGTTTTCAACACATTACTGTCAACTATGTCCTATCTATCTATCTATCTATCTATCTATCTATCTATCTATCTATCTATCTATCTATCTATCATGTATATCTAATGAGGAGTATATTGTCCACTGAGGTTCACATAAGCTGGATCTGACCCAAAGGTCTCGCTACCCCTCTCTCCCACACTCTTAAAACCAGTGATAGAAGTGGAGGGGTACACATGGGTATGTCGTATACCTACTTATCAATCTCCAGTTTTTGTGTACGTTCCATAGATTACCATATACCTGATTCCCAAAACCCAGCCTTACCTCATACCTGGTTCCTAAAACCCAGCCTTACCTTATACCTGGTTCCCAATAACCTATTTCCATCACTTCTTAAAACCTAAGAGAGAGAATGGCTTTTATAATGGCGAGTTGAAAGGTACGACAGGTTACACGTCTTGAATAGACGAGACGAAATTGAAATGTAAAGAGAATTTGGCACGTTTATCTTGTAATTGTGATTCGTTTCCTTCTGTTGCTTTAATCTTTGCGCGTTTCCCCCTATATTTCCCCCCCTCTCTCTCTCTAACCCTCTCTCTATCCCTCTCGTTTGACGTCTATTACCTGCTCACATCAATCTCTGCTAACACTCCTTTTTATTTGAAGGTTTCTAGAGTGAAGGACAGCCGGATATGTTATGCAAAAGAGTTCTTTTTTCTCTCTTCTTCTTGAATTGTTGGATTCTACGTCACTTTTATTCCTTACGTCACACCTGCCATAAAAGAAATCACTTCTTAGTAAACAAGGATGTACGCTACTTGTGGAGCCTAACCATGACCTACTGGTTATTCCTTCGGGTTGGGGTGAGCGTCGTGTGAGAGGAAGGAAGGCTGGTCGCGGGTACTATGAGTGGGGTGGTGGTGTTGTAAACTCTAGCAGAAGCCACAGCAGCTTTCAACGGGGGAATAGGTATAGAAGATCGAGAAGAGATAACAGAGAGAAAGGAGAAGGACAAAGCAGATGCGAGGGGCGGGGGGCATAAAGGCGATATCCAGATAGGAAAAGAGAGGAAGACGGAATAATATCATTGGTTAAAATAAGTGTGATAATTTTCGAAGATAAACAGAATTCGTGACTTAAAAACAATACTAATACTACTATAGCTACTACTAATACTACTACTACTGCTATTACTACTATTCTTATGATGATGATAATAATGATATATTGATGATAATAGGAAAGAAGAAAAGGAAGAAGAAACATTAAGTTTAAGAGCCAAACATATTAAGAAAATGAGAAGAAGGCAAACAAATCTTGTCGTGGTGCTAATCGTCAAAATCACGAAGAAAGACGATCCAAAATGTAAAGGAGAAGTGCCACAGTCACTGTTATGTAATTTGATATCCGGGTGTAAAAACTTTCATGAATCTGTGTCCGTAGTGTTTATGAGTGTCTGTACGCGTACGTGCATGTATACGGCACGTCTCTTATTCCTTGTCTTTGAAATGCAACGTCCATCTTCATTAAATTCATTCTCTGACCATAACATTCCTGAAAGGACTTTAATAGCTGACTCCTCGAACACAGTAAGTACACGTTTTACACTCATATATATTTATCCTTTTAGTAAAGGACACGTCAGAAGTAGTTATTTTGAGGCCGTTGTGATTCTTTCTTTCTATCTATCTATCTATCTATCTATCTATCTATCTATCTATCTATCTATCTATCTATTTATCTATCTATTTATCTATCTATCTATCTATCTATCTATTTATCTATTTATCTATCTATCTATCTATCTATCTATCTATCAACCCATCCTTCTCTGTTCATATCTACCCCTCTATCCATCTATTTATACTGTTCAGATCTATCGTATCACCATAAATAAGTACACCCCTACCAGTATATTATAGCAAGTTAATTTTCTTCTAAACCAAATATAGCAGGATTTTATTATTTCTAGTGGAACATTACACAATCAAAATAGATATTATCAGGTAGGAAGAATTGTGTTGCACCAATGGTAAAAAAGAGATGGACCTGCTTAGCTTGAAAATCGGCATTCGGAATCTTTATGGGTTCGAACATTGAAGACTGGCAACGATGAGAAATATGGTGTGTGTGTGTGTGTGTGTGAGAGAGAGAGAGAGAGAGAGAGAGAGAGAGAGAGAGAGAGGGGCATAACGAGAAACAAAGAATAGAGAGAAAGTGAAAGGCGAAAGAGGAAGAATGCTAAAAACAGAAAGAAAGAAAAAAAGAAACAGAAGGAAATACCGAGAGAGAGAGAGAGAGAGAGAGGGGGGGGAGGTTGTAGGCTCGATTGTGCTTCTCACTTCGATTCTGCTGGTCTTGTTTACTCTGACCAAATCTGAACAAACCAGACCCAATCAATGTGGTCGTCGTTTTCGTTTGTCCAGATCAACTGGCAAAGATCTTTCCATTCAATCAATATTGATTATCGATGAACACACGAATCACGGATTGATTTTGCCACCTGACTGATTCCATAGAGTCTTTTTTTAAACCATGCATTTCATTCTTTAAATCATGTACTTTATTTTTATTGTCTAATTATCTTTCGCTATCCGTGTGATATGTGATGATGTCTTAAAATCATCCATTTTTAGGATTTTTGTACTAAAGGAGTGGTTTTTAGTGACTGCGTAACCTCTAATCCAGTGGTTCTTGACCTTTTTTCCCCCATTCCCCATATTTACTGCTCAAAGAAATTGATGTCCCCATTATTATGATAAAAAACAAATTTGGTGTTGAAAAGATGTAACAATATAATGTTAAATAATTCAGAAATTTACCAATATTTAGAGTTTTAAATCAAGGAGAAAAGAGTAAAGGAACGAATTCTTTGTAAAAAAAGGAAAGAAAAACATATATATGAACTTTAGGCAACTTACTAAAATTTGTGAATTTCTTTATTGTGTGAAAGTTATTACCAACAACGCAATTACTATACCTCAGTTAATAAGTTAAGCATTTGTTACTATGAAATTTATAGTAAAATTAGTAATTAATAGTATTGTGTAATTAGAAATTAATAGTATTGTATAATTAAGAAATAATCAGTTCAGTCGTAACACTCAGTTTTGAGCCACTCTTTGCACACGAATTCCAAATTGCCTCCAATATATTAAAATTGCCTGTTTGTAGAGCGTGTGCACGTAGAGTTCAGAATCATTGCTCTAATTCATTGCATTAACATTTGATGTAACGTTTTTATATTAATATATGAATTTTAACGTCCGGTTATGGTGGAGGTCTGATTGTTTTTGAATTCAAGTGATACTGTATGATGCTCAATGTGCACAAACAATAAGTAAATAAATAATTTAAAGAAACACCAAGTTTAATCATTGAAATAAATAGCGTAGCCATAAAATATGAATGAGCAGGCGTGTGAGTAGAAAGACCTTGAAAGGTCAGCAGGAAATCTCATCCTGTTTGATTGAAAGGTTGTTCTCAATCGGTCATTGCGTCTGTTGCCCAGGCAGAACTTGGGCTGACATCTTAATTGGCAGTTTTTATTTACCTGACATTCAGTACGTGAGCGACAATATCTATGGGCGGGATCGAAGACAAAAACCGTTGGCGAAACGTGAGTGTCCGTAGTAATTGTACAGTGCATAAAAGAATATATGTTGAGACCAGAAGATATGTTTACCTAATTTGAGCAGTGGTCATTTTCGCATCTTTTAAGCCTGAAGATTGTCGGTTTTCAGTGGAAGCATCTCTGCTCCTCGAACAGCCTATATGTCTAACTGCACTTGAAGGAATCTCTGTGTGCGTGCGTGTATGCACTGCGATTAATCGACAAATGGCCATTGTACGATATTGACATTCGCCAGATATATTAGTCAGCACACGAGGCAGTGCGGTGTGGAGTTTGAAGATTTTGGGATGAGCGGTTCTCGACAAAATCTAATACAAATTAGTAAGAAATTACAGCTTTTATCTAAAGATCTAGAGTTTGGATATAAAATATCTAAAATCGCAATAGATCTAGATATAGAAATGGCCATTGTACGATATAGACATTCGCCAGATATATTAGTCAGCACACGAGGCAGTGCGGTGTCGAGTTTGAAGATTTTGGAATGAGTGGTTCTCGAGAAATCTAACACACATAAGTAAGAAAATTACAGCTTATAGATTTTTATCTAAAATTATAGATCTACATTTAGATATAAAATATCTAAATTCGCAATAGATCTATATTTAGATATAACATATCTAAATTGGAAATACTGGAGAGAAGTAACCAAACTACTCCAAAGCCATAGTTTCGTACGACGAACGGGAAATTACTTTACATGACTATATTAGCAGGCTGCTCAACAACGTAACGTCCGGCCTCTACGAAACATGCACCTTTGGACCGGGAACTGCCCTAGTAGTCTTCAAACGGAAACAATATTCAGTTTAGGTAGTTAGTTGGTAATGTGTCAGTCATCAATGTTTCCTTTAAATCAACTGAATGAAGAATGCCTTCAGTAAAACATGAAGTATATAAGACTTAAAACATTAAAACATTCACAGATATAGTTACATTTCAGTGGAAGAGTCCATCGTTTCAAATGGTGGGTAGGAGATATTCTTATCAGCAAAATTGTTGCCTTTAATTTGAAGAGTCCATTGTTACGGACAGAGAAGCAAAGAAAAAAATCACACCGTTAATTAGATAAGAGTGTTTCTTATCAGATGTACCAACCCTACCCCAAGCAATCAGTACATTCACGTATTTGTAACATTAAACATGTTACAAATACGTGAATGTACTGATTGCTTGGGGTATCATATATCATATATACATGATATAAATAGATTCAATTTCATAAACTGTTAAAACCATCGACGATGGTGTTGATCAAAGACGCATGCGGCAAAACATGTCTTCAAAAGATCACTACCAGTTTCTTATCAGGGTTGCCAGATTTGGCCAGAAGGGGAGATAATCGAAGCTTCATTTCAAAGACTTACCTAAAACAGGCGTTGAAATAACGTTGGATTTGGAAATCGAGCGAGTCTGGATACAGAGGTTCAATACCAGCCTCTTGAGGGACTCGCTAGATTTCCAAATTCAACACTATTCCAATGCCTGTTTTGGGTAGGTCTCTGAGATAACGCTGAGATTACCTCCACTTTTGGCCAAATCTAGTAACCCTGTTTCTTACAACACACATGCCAGATTTTGTGACAAATTACTAAAACAACTTTTGGCTCGAACCAAGTATAAAGTATAAACGTCGAAAAACAATCTCTATGTTTTACGTGCAAACTTATACAAAAACGGAAAAGGATTTTTGCAAGCTAACGTTTTTTATGGAAACAGTAACTAACACAAAATAGGCCTGAAGTCCATCCCTACTCACTGGTTTGGTGAGGCCCGTAGTTACTTACCTAGCATAGATGGGGTTTCTGGTCATTCGTAGTCAGAGTACATTTCAAATAAATAGAAACCAGGACCCTGGAGATTCTAACTATAAAGCAGGACAACTCATTTGCTGCTTGGGTCTTGAGTTTTCTGTCCGCATCTCGAGTTTTCAATTCGGGTCTGCTTTATAAGTTTCTCTAACGCCTACGCAGGTGTCATTCACCTGTTTGTTGGACACCTACCGGGGTCACTTACATTTCCGCACAGGTGTCTGACCCCGGAATCCTTTTCGTGGCAGGATATCATAACATCAAATGACAAAGTATCATTTAAGTAAACAATCATTTTCATTGAAAAATTGAAAAGATTAACTTTTGACTTACGAGTACTGCTAGGAAGACTCAAGTCTGGAATTAATCAACAAACGCGCTACTTAAAAGTACCGTCAGTACACAAAGGGGTAACTAATGAACAAATCGTATTGACTTAGAAGTTTCAATACTCAGCTTTCAGAAACTCGCCCTCCTTGGCCCTGTGGGTCCTGGTACGATGCACCGACTGCACCTCCCTCTCATAGGTCCTGCGAATAGATACTACTTGCTTATCAGAAAGAAATATTTAGTTTCAAATCAGATTAGTTTGTCCGCTTTCAGTTTCACTGTAAACACACTATGAATAACTGGAGAAACGGTCTTCGTTCATTGATCGCTTGATTCTGTCTTGGCGTACTGGTTATCCCCGACTCATATTTCAATGGCTTCGATTAGCATGGCCGATCAGAAGTCTTTAAAAATGATAAATTTAGATTCCCATTAGGACGTAGTATTAATTCGCCTTGAGTGTTCTCATTTAATGCATACATCATGTCTGACGCAAAGAGAGAGCGAGAGAGAGAGCGAGAGAGATATAGGGTGGAAGAGAGAGAGAGAGAGACACACACACATACAGAGACAGAGAGAGAGGGGGAGTGAGAGACAGGAAGACAAAAGTAGACAGAATGAGAAAAGTTTGCTTGAGTGCGTTGTGTCGTTAATATTGGCGTAGTGATCCCGTCGCTTAATAATGTGCCTCCGGAGACGTTCTGGGAAGCTTTATAGAACAAGTATAGGGAAATAAAAAAGAATATCATGCGTCTAGATTCAGGTTGGTTTGTTTTAACGAACAGGTCCGCTTCCAATGGTAGGGAGATTCTATAAGTCCAATCTAGTGCATAGTGGCCATTGGTCCCGAAGTAAAAATCCCTTCAATACTGATTCTCGAATGAAGGTATACATAAATAAGTACAACCCAACCACTTTTTTATATAGAAAGTTAATTTTCTTCTAAACCAAACATAGCAGGATTTTATTAGTTCTAGTAGAACGTTACGCAATCAAAACGGATATTACCAGATATTATTTATGACCAAACTCTACAGTATTGAAAAAAATATTTATTCGTAGCGGTGTACTCATTTTTGGACGGCAACATATTCATATATTTGGCAACAGAGTTTCAATGCTGTAGAGTTTGGTCATACATAATACCTGATAATATCTGTTTTGATTGTGTAATGTTCCACTAGAAATAATAAAAATCCATGTTTGGTTTAGAGGACAATTAACTTTCTATAAAAAGGTGGTTGGGGTGTACTTATTTATGGGCGATACTGTATGCATATCGGCATACATAAATGTTTGAACTCATGTGTATGATTGAGACAATTTAGTAAGCTTAACTCAGTCTGGAATAGGTGTACAATAGAGGAGCCCTCAGTGAGAATCAAACTCACTGTACAATCAATGGTCTACGAGATTAGTTTGTTAGCCATCATCTGACAGCAGGGACACTAAAAAAGTGGTAGGAGTGTACTCATTTATGGGCGATATTGTATATCTGCACTACCTGGCCCACACATTGAATTTGCAATGATCTTTACTAGTGCTTTTACCCAATAAGCCATGTCACCTGAATAAAATCGGAATGTACAGCGGCCGGAACGTTGTGATAAAAGCATTTAAGATGGGGAAACTGGTTGGGAATGAATCAATGTGCAGGTTTTTGTGTCTCAATTAAATAAATAAAAAAGTCGTTGTTTGATACATATCATGCAAGAAATCATCATCATCATCATCAGCATCATCATCACCCTCATCATCATCCTCCTCCTCCTCCTCATCATCATCATCATCATCATCCATTTGGACATATACCTTTCCCAAGATTCGACAGTTCTCTTGCTCCCGAATATCCGCTGCCAATACCTTCTGAATTTGTCCAAATTATCGGAGCATCAGGCACAATTTCGCATATGATCATCTCGGGGGATCCACGTTGTGATTCGTGATGTCTAGTGGTTGTCTGACCTTCTGGCAACATGGCATTGCCCATTGTCAGATATATCATGAAAATACATCAGGAAATGCCAATGTAACGATAATTAATTGCTATGATTGTAACTCAGAACACACGGGTGATTCTATTTTGAACAGTTGCAAGCACATTTTATCGTTCCAAACAGAACGAAGACCAGATAATTGGTCTAATTGAACCATATTTTAAATTATCTGTCAGTTATTTACCTATTAATGCAGTAGTCACAAATAAGGGTTCAATGTTTTACTCACTGTCCCCAGACTATCTGGCAATATTTCTGACAACACACCACATCAATGTATATCTATATACGTAAGTGTTTATACTTACATTCTAAACATATAAGTATCCCTGTTTTGTAAGTCTGCTGGTATCGATCATATATTCAGATTTATCTATTTTGATATATTTCAACCAGTCGATCAGTCGTGGCTAGATCTTTCTGTCCTTTTCAGTACATTTTAAAAACACTAGCATTCCAAGGGAAATTATGAATCACCGCCACCCATATATGCCGTGTTGGGAGTGATCAATTAAAAGCTTGGGCTGTGATCACTAAGAAATGTCTGAATTAAAAAAAACAAGCTGGCACAAATTAGTGACCAATTCAACATAAGCTCACATTGAAAATTGAACCCCAAACTAAAACCCTATTTTGGAGTGTAAGTTTCCCTACCTATTGAGCGGAGTGTGTGGACACAATTTCAAGTTGCTACTATTAACGGTTAGAGATGGGCGTAGTCCAGATCGATTGATAGATAAAATTGAATCCCCCTCTAAAAACCTATTTGGGGGGGGGGGGTATTTTCAGAAAACAAAAAATAAACATTTCCCCTACTTATTGAGGGGAGTGTGTGTACAAAATTTCAACTTTCTACTAACGGCCAGTGCTGGGCGATGTCCGGATACATAGATAGATACATACATACATATAAATGTATATGTTTGTATGTATCTAGTTTGTTGCTTACTGTTATCATGCATTATCATAACCGCACATTTTATTTAATTGACCCAACCAATGTATTGATTTATAATGAAACATGTTTTGTTTTAACTCATAATTCACAATGGGTCTAAATACATTGGAGTAACTTATATACAGATGACTACAGAATAACATTTCATACATCCAAATGCAAAAGTAGCAGTTTCCTTATAAATATACGTGGGACAAAGAAAACTCAGAGTTAGGACTTATAGCTTTATAGCATTTAATCAGAACATCAATGAAAATCGCAATAAATTATATCTCTTTAGTTTAGTCCAAAAATACTATTGCCAGGCGGGATGTCTATGGGATGTGTTTAAAGGTCAAAATACACAGATTTTGAAGGATTTTCAAATAATTTACCAAGTTAAATATTGGAAATATCAAATCGATTTATTAAAGATTGTAAATGTCGATTTTTATGGATTTATCAACCGAGTCTCAAAATTAACATAAAAAACACAGATTTTCATAAAGGTTCGGCATAATAAAAAAAAATCAATTATCGATTATATAGTTTCGGTAAGACATCTATTTTTTCTTGCAAAATTGAACAGTTTAGATTTGATATCTTATTGGATGAATAGATATTAAACAGATTTCCATAATTTTGTGAAATATTTCTTTTGAGTGAGTAAGAATTCGGACATCTTAAAACATTTTGAAGGTTTCTCTTTTGATTTTGTTTTATCTGAAATAAGCGACAAGGATTTTCTTTAAAGGAATGGTTTTCTTCAAATCGAAAAGGAAACATAAACTTCAAGATTAGATATCCTTATAGATATCATAGAATGAATAATATAT
>VCCN01000986.1:14394459-14405697 GCA_006491835.1 Architeuthis dux
TTTTCTTTCCCTATTTAGATCAGTTAACATGTTTTGTAGTTCCCCGGATGCTTCTGATGCCATGGAAATGTCACCGGCGAATCTTAAGTGGTTTAAGTATTCTCTGTCTATGTTTATTCCCATCCCCTCCCAGTACTACATAAAGATACACACAAGATAAAGATAGCTAAAGGAGTAAGACAAGTAGATACACTATCACCTAAACTATTTACAGCGAAACTTGAAAGCATCTTTAGGAAAACTGGCAGCAGGTATAGGGTGCGAAAAACTAACAAAACGTTATGATGATCGTTCATTACATCTAAATTAAATGACCCACATTTGTATCTACATGACAAGTCAAATACCATACTAGACGAACATGGATTCCTTCCCTATTCGTTGTTGTAGCTATGAACGTAAATTTACTTACATATTATAGTATTATGCAAATACATATTGTGTATTTACATAAGACTGTAGACACTCGCCATAAAAAAGCAAACAAAAGTACATCTAAACCTATGTACAGTGAGAGATACTTTTAATAACAATGGCCGACGTTTTTCATAATGCTTTCAATTTTTTAATCTATATGCGTAGGTCTATATAAATACATATATAGTTAAATATATCGACATTCATAAGAGTAAGCACACACAGACACAGCCAAACACGCAGGAGAAACCGTCAAACAAACTGACATAAAAACTGTCAACATAAGTTTCGGTGTTTAAGTTGGTCTGGCTGGCTGGCTGGCTATGTATGCATCATGTGCACAAGCCGCACCAATGAATCTAGAGGGCTGAACATTTAAACATTTACTCCTTATTATGTCTAGAAAAAACATTTTTGGAGGGTTTCTGAAAATTAGCTTCTTAAACAGGTTTTTAGTGTGGGGTTCAATTTGCAATGTACTTTTATGCTAAATTTATCCCTTAGTTTGTGTTCGGCAGCATTCACGCTTGTTTTTCTTAAAATTCAGACTTTTTTAGTGATCACTGCCCAACAAAATGCAAAAAAAGTAACTTGTTCATTGATCACCCCCGGTTCCAATTTTTCTTTATTGATCACCCTCAAAACGGCATGCTGCCAAAAGACGTTGATCACGTGACGATTTCTATTGTGTGACTAACCAAAACTGTATTTATACGTACTGAGTAACATTTTAATAAGAATTCTTTTTTATCCCCTGTCAATATCAGTTATTATATGAATGTTTGATTATTTATCAATAGCAATGCTTTTCTTTGTGCGTGCTTATGTATGCATAGACGTGATCATAAGAGTATTGATTCGTATGTATCAGTTAACTTACAGAGATAGGCAACAATACAAAATGATTGTATGAACGAACAAAAAGGGCAATTCTTTGAAGATGTTAGTTCTGGGTTGTGATGAGAATTTAATCAATTTGGCTATTCTATTATTTCACAATGATAGAAAAAAACTACATGTAAAGTGCATCCTCTTCGCTCTCTATTGTCTATCAGTGAACCTATTTAATCATGTATTCGAATAATCCCTCTTCTCGTCTCTGTTTTACGCCTCGATTGAAAGTGAAAGTAAAAGTAAGGAGAATTTCTCCTTACTTTTACTTTCATTTTCAATCGACCACGTGGTTCCTTGATTGGTAAAAGTAGTAGACCCGGTTTGTCTACACATTTCATTTATTTCTATTTATTTATTATACCTACCACGTGTTCTGTGAGGTGTCGTAGGGGGCAGAGACGTGTCGATGGCTTGGTGGGTTGCTTTTATGACAGACAGGACTTGAGCGTTTCTGCCACGCCCTCGACCCAACGCCTGTGAGGTCGTCTTCCTGCAAGGACGCCTGAACTTGTAAGCACTAAACGATGGTTGATCTGTCGCCATTCTTATCAGGTGTCCGAACCATTTAATTCTCTTAAGGCGCTAGATGAATTCGTGGACTGGCATTACTCCGAAGACTTTTCTGATTTTCTCGTTGCTAATCAAGTATCACCTCGTCTTATCTGCTGCTCGTCTGGGACACCTAATCTGAAAAATAAATATCCATAACGATATGAGTCTATATAGATTGAAACAGAATGTCTCATTCACAACGAAAAAGGCACTCATTGCTTTTTATATAAAAAAGTTCCCCGAAGGGATAAATAACAATATTTATAATCTCATTCTTCAACACTTCGTTTTTGTATTGACATCTATGTTATCTATAGCTTTACCCAATTTGTTGTTTCGATTCTTTTACAGTACAATCAATATACAATAGACTCCAGTTATTACAGCATTAGAGTGCCATTATAACGAATTTGCCGTTATAACGGGTGGATAAAAATACGACATGCTAATTAAAACAAATTATAAAAAGGAAGACTAGAGTGAAGGATAGTATACAAATAATTAAGCAGCAAAAATGGAGATAACCTAGCAAGAAGAGACGAATAGATGGGGGAAAGGACAAACCGACTGGTGCCCATGGGACAGTAAAAGCAGTATGAACAGACCAGACACAAGATGGAGGGCGAGATAGAAAGGTTTGCCGGTAAGACGTGGCAGAGGTTAGCACAAGATAGGTCGTCATGAAAGGAGATGGGAAAGGCCTTTGTCCAGCAGTGGACGTATAACGGCTGCTGATAATGAAAAGGATGGTCAGCACAGGGAGGGGGGTCATATAACTTCGAAAATATGTTAATCTGCATACCAGATAACCCGGCTCGTAATATTTATGATTACTTATTATTACTGTATGTTGCAGTATACTTCTTTTAAATATCTGATCCTCAAAACCGCCCTGCGCCCCACACGGTGAGGGTCAGGCTTGTGGTCATGATTGGGATCTACGAAATAATCTAGTTTAACGATCCAGGGATCTTTAGAATGAATATTTATGATTTATTAACCCATTGCTATATTTAGGGTGCGTATTATATGCTGGTGCGTCTTATATGCCACAGGATACACTATTTATTGGATTATGATATATTTAGCTCTTATTCTTATTTTCTTCTCATTGTTCCTTCTTCTTTACCAATCAGTTTTAGAAACTGTCAACCAAAACTGTCAATAAAGTCAACATAGGTTTCTTCAGTTCTGGTTGGCTGCTATGTATATGTCACGCGTACAGGCCGCACCAATGGAGCTAGAGAGCTAAGAATGTAAACATTTACTCATTATTATGTCTACAAAAAACAGTTTTTTTGTTTTATGAACCCCTCATAATACTTTGTTTATGAACCTGCTCATAATGGGTTTTTTGGGTGGGTTTAATTTTCAATATAAGTTTAAGATACATTGGTCCCTTAGTTTGTGCTCGGCAGCGTTCACACTTGATTTTTTTTTAATTTGGATTTTTCAGTGATCACTGCCAAGCGAAAGGAGGTAGAAGCAACTCATTCATTGATCACACCTTTATTCCAAATTTTAATTGATCACCCCCAACAAGACATGCTGCCAAAAGACACGTGACGGTTTTCTATTGAGTAACTAACTAGATCTGTTTCTTTTCAATAACTTATCTTCAAAATGATCCTGCGTTCTACAATGAGGGTCAGCCTTGCGCTCATGCTTGGAATCTACAAATTAACAACCTAGTTTAACGATCCAGGCATATTTAAAATGAATAATATTTAGGGTGCGTCCTATATGCTGGTACGTCTTATACAGCGCAATACACACTACTTATTTCACTACGATATATTTAGTTACTACATTGTATTTAGTCCTTCCTTTCTTCTCATTGTTTATTCTCCTTTCCCCATCAGTTTCTTCGCTTTAAAAAAAAAGAAGAGATTTCGTTCCCCCATTTTTCTGTGTTTCCTCGCCTTCACATCTACTCCATCATTAAGACGACATGCACACGAGATTTTTTATTTTTTGACTCTCTCCTTTTCTCTAAAGTGTTTTAGATCGACCAATATCGCTGAAAGTTATTGAATTTATTCGATCCACTGCTTTCTCGGGGCTAGGACACTCACACCTACAATTCCTGCACGAAATAACTCCACAAATAAAAAGAGATAACAAAAATGGAAGGTTGGAAAACACGAAATAGAAAAAAAAGAAAACAAAATGAAAAAAACTCAGCTTTATCTTCATCTTAAATCTTCAACCGTCCCTAAAGCAGTTCTTGATATTTCAGTTCCTCGCAAAAGACATTTCAATTAAATAAGACATCGTTCTTTCCACGCGTCTCTGCGCCACCATTGTCAGGGCGATGCATTTGCGCTTGCGCAGACGGATTTCCGGTGAACACACGCCGAGAACGAAGCCTTTAAAAGTCGTCGTCTTCATTAAGCGAAACGTGAATTAAAAATGAATAAAATCCAAATTCACGCCGATCCGTCTTACGCGCCTGACCCTGTCGAGTGTTGAGAGAGAGAGAGAGAGAGAGAGAGAGAGAGAGAGAAATAGAGAGAAAGAGGTGGGGGGTAATGAGATTGTTTTTCTTTTTAAGCGTATGAGAATACCGTTTATGATCACGTGTCTTCATTGTGATTCCGATATTAATGAACATAGACAAATAAATAAATACATTCACGAATTTCGGCCAGAATTCCACTTACAATCTACATTGATAATTTCACATCAGTTTCCCTGTCTATGTTTTCTTCATCACAACATTTCGGAGTGCACACACACACACACACACACACTCACACACATACACACACACTGGGGGCATCTCAAATATTGAAGACTGGATTTAAGCCGAACGTGACTTTTGAATCAATTCCGTTTCCATATTGCGAAAAGAAGAAAAGTAATTGTTGCATTTCTATTCATTTATTTATTTAATTTCTTCTTTGGTGAGATGTGAAGTAGCACAACGTTAACATCTTCGAATATTTATTATGAGTATGAACGTCAAAAGCGATCCTGGAATAGAAGGAAGAAACTCTATTCAATATAATAAGCCATCTTCTACAATAGCCGAAACAAAGATATTATGCTTGACGATTACGATGAGCAGAGAGAGAGAGAGAGAGAGAGAGAGAGAGAGAGAGAGAAACGCACGCGCAACTCACATAGAGAATCAATGGGAGACACATGCAGATACGTGGTAATGGGTGAGGGATTAACTATAGGGTGTCACAAAAGTAACTCCCGATTTGTCCCAAAATGAATATTAAACAGTTGCTTCGCTTAGATAGAACTGGCGTTAATTTTGGGACAAATCGGGCGTTACTTATGCAGAGCGACATAATGTTAATCATCTATTTATCCAGACTTCGCCTATCCCTAACCGTTCATAGTATAAACTTGAAACTTTACACACTCACTCCCCTCAATGAGTAGGGAAAATGCTTCTTTTTTTAAAAATCCCCTCCAAAATAGGGTTTAGTGGGGGGGGGGGGTCAATTTTCAATGTAAGCTTGTGCTAAATTGGTCACCAGTTTATGCCCGCTTGTTTTTTTTAAAAATTCAGACATATTTTAGTGATCACAGCCCAACATATTAATTGATCACTCCCAACACAGCATATATGGGTGGCGGTGATTCATAATTTCTCTTGGAATGCTGCTTTTTGATATTTTCTAAGTACATTTCAATTGCAAAGTTATATAAATACTGCCATCATTTTTGGACGGCATTGATAAACTAGTTTAACACATAAAGACGAAGTTTATATAATGAAGCAATATTCGAACTTTACCAACCAAAATATTTTGTTTCGTTCACAAATACAAAAATGGACCCTCAAATGCTGTGCATGTGACTAAACAAAGCCTACTATTCATTGGACTACTTGCCTGGAATGAAAGAATGGAGGTAAGGAGGGTGAAGATGATGAGTGGATTCATTTTGAATCGAGATTCGAGATCAATATTGTCCTTTTTTGTTAATGCACTACCCTGACTCTCTATTTGAAGAACTGTTTTCCTTCGATTACACGATTTAGTGTTTCCTTTCCTTTAACAAGTAATAGTATTGTTAATTGTTTCTCTCTAACAGGCTCTCTCAGGCGTGCACGAAAAGAAACTGTTGATAGAAGATTTTAGAATATTGTTTTTTTTCATTCATTCTCTTTCTTTCTTCCTTTTTCCCCATCTTTCTTTCTTTCTTTCTTCCTTTTCCCCCATCTTTCTTTCTTTCTTTCTTTCTTTCTTTCTTTCTTATTCCCTTCCAACTTTTAAAAATCTTGTCATCTCGTTTTTTGTTTGTTTTTAAGTGTTCCATTATATTTTTCTTTTTTTTCATACTTACTAATTTAAATTCTCTTCTTCCTAATTATTTTTTCTCTCTTTCATTTTTCTTTCTTTTTTCTTGGCTTCTTTCGTTCTTTTCTTTCTTCATTTATTTCTATCTTTCTTTCTTAATATTTTCAACAATTCAATTCCCTTTTTTCTCATTATTCTTTAAGCATTAACCCCACTTCGTTCGTTCGTTCCCTCCTTCCTTCTTTCCTTCGATCCTTCCCCCCCTTCCTTCATTCCTACTTCCTTCCCTCCGTCCACCCTTCGTTCCTTCCCTCCAGATTTTCTTTCTTTCCTTTTTCTTTCATTTTTCTTGCCTTCTTTCGTTCCTTTCTTTCTTTCTATCTTTCTTTCTTAATATTTTCAACAATTGAATTCCTTTTTTTCTCTCATCTTTTAAGCCTTAACCCCCACTTCGTTCGTTCGTTCGTTCGTTCCATCCTTCCTTTCAGCCTTCCTTCATTCCCCCCTTCCTTCCCTCCTTCAATCCTTCCTTCCTTCCCTCCAGTTTTTCTTTCTTCCTTAATCTGATGAATTTCTTCAAAAGACCATAAAAATTCTTCAGATCCTCGCAAAATTATTTTCTACGCTCTTCACAATGACTCAATCAAAACGATTTCTTCAGGTGTTTGGATTCACCGTCTGGTACTTTACGCTTCAGTGCATGTTCTAAAGAATAGAAATTCCACCTTATTTTCCAAGAGTTTCGTGTTTTCTTTTGCATTAATTCGTTTTCGTTTATTCAACTTGCCTTATTTCCAGCCAACCTATTTCATCATCCACCCATCTTTCTTCATGAACACACGTTTCTTCTTCCTCATTACAACTCCTCGTTACCTTTTTCTCTTTCTTTTCTTTTTTACGCTTTCATTCTTTGTTGAATAATCTCCGTTCGTTCGATTTTTTCTTCCTTTTTTTTATTTCGATTATTTCTTAAGTATCTTTCGGATTCTTACAACTACTATCTCTATTAGAAAGCATCAACCAAAACTGTCACCAAAACTGTCAACATAGTTTTCTCCGGTTTTCAAGTGGCTCTGTCTGGCTATCTATCTATCTATCTATCTATCTATCTATCTATCTATCTATCTATCTATCTATCTATCTATCTATCTCAGCCTGTTCGAATGTACGCATGTAGGTATGTAGTCTGTTGGTATCTTTTGGTATCTATCTATTAACTTATCTATCTATCTATCTATCTATCTATCTATCTATCTATCTATCTATCTATCTATCTATCACGCTTACAATCCGCACCAATGGAACTAGGGAGCTGAAAATTTGATCAGTTACTCCTTATTATGCTTTTTTGAAAACTCACCTCAAAATATGTTTTTACTGGGGGGGGGGATTTACAATGTGCGTTTATGCTAAATCGGTTCCTTAGTTTGTGTCAGCCAGCATTCACGCTTGTCTTCTTTTTTTAATTTAGAAAACAAAATTAATTCATATTTAGTGACCAACAAAAGGTGAGAGAAGTAATTTATTCATCGGTCACGTCGTTTTTTTTCAATTTCTTAATTGATCACCCTCAACACGGCGTGCTGCCCAAAGACGTTGGTCACGTGACGGTTTCTATTGAGTGACTAACCAGATCTGTCTCTTCTTTCTTTCATGCAACTTTTCCTTAATACCAATGTCTCTCGTTTTTTTTACTTCTCATTGTTAACTGAATATTCCCTAAGTTCTTGATTCCAAATGAACTCTTAATGAATCCAACAAATCTTGTGAAAAAAACGTTTCCTTTTATATGTTCCCTCATTTCTCACGCAATGTTCTGGAGTGTTCCACTACAAACTCTGCCCCAATAGTTTGAATAGTGCATTCGTGACATTGGGTCTTTTTCTTTCATTAAATTCTTTTATTATTAATTTCTGAAACCTCTGACAGATTTTCCCAAATCATGTCAATGGAAGCAATTCTCGAGTTCCTTTGTATTCAGAAATACATTTATAATAAAGGCTTCATTAATAAAATAGAAAATAACTAAATGAATGCCATTGGAGTTCGTCGATAAATTCCGTGGCAATATTCACATATAAGTATTGATTAATAGGTAACATTATCTAATTATATTGTCTATAGCTTTAAGAATAGACATTAACATTCCAAATTTTGTTTGGACGTTATTTCTCTGAGAAAAAAATGGAGACAGAAATGAAAAGTATAGATTTCAACACCTTGTGGTTTTCTTTGCTTAGCAAAGAAAGTGTTGGGGATCCCTTCCCCCCGTGTGTATAGTTTTGAATCGTCTGGGTACATGGGTGGTGGTATAGGTATATAGCGCTGCTGAAATAGATTGATACGGTTGATGTATTCATGAAAACATTTTTTCTGAGGCCATTTTCCCTCGAGTAATAAGGTTCTTCCTCTTTTCTCACGGATGGTACAGCTGACGAGGTTTGAAGAATGGATCGGCCGAAACGTTGTGTTAACGTCATCAAGTACATGAAGAAGGGTTTAGGTTGCCCGAACAATAATTTGGAATGTTTAGTGTTAATCTGAAAAGTAATCTTGACAGCTGCATTTCTCATCAGAAATATTCTGTTAAGCACCTTTTCTTTATATATGAGGTTTCTTTCTATTCTTCTTCAGATTCTTCATCTTTTTCCATTTATGTCTCTTCTTCTTCTTCTTCTTCTTCTTCTTCTTCTTCTTCTTCTTCTTCTTCTTCTTCTTCTTCCATTTCACCTTTGCAACTTCCTGATCGACACTCATGGCAAAAAGGTATGCATCTGTAATAATAAAAAAGGATTTTTATATTATACAATATTATAACAATTCAAGAGAATTGTCACTGTCTAAAAAACTGCTTCTCCTCATTCACAGGTGAGTTACAGGTATGGGTTAATCCTTATTGCAAACAGTTCAAAACTCAAGGCTACGGAATGCCAAAGAAGGGACATAAAAGAGAAAGACCACCTTTACATTCGCGAAAAATGCTACAAATACGTCTTTGTGCCAATGTCGGGTGGATAATCATTAATAGACATTGCGTTGAGCTTTCAACATGACAGATTTTCACTCATCATCATCATCATCATCATCATCATCATCATCGTCATCATCATCATCATCATCATCATCATCAGCAGCAGCAGCAGCCTTTTAGCGTCCGTCGTTGGATAGAGACCTTCCCCAAGATTTACCAGATCTCTCGATCGCGGGCATCGCGGAGCCAATACTTTCTGAACTTGTCTGGTTTGTCACGCCACCTTATTTTTTGCCGAGCACCGTTTCGCATATGGTCTCTGGGGATCCACGTTGTCAGTTCTGATGTCCAGCGGTTGTCTGACATTCTTGCAACATAGCCAGCCCATTGCCATTTGAGTTTTCTAATGCTTTCTTATGACTGTTTGTTTTCTAATATAATGTGCTGTCTTGTGATCTCTCCATGTGATGCTGAGCAGTTTGGTGTGGCTAAAGTTTGGTTGTTAGGCTGATCCAGAAACTGCGCCAAACCCCTAAAGGGGACGATCTCCCTCAATCCGGTTGTCCATGTGTTAAAACAAAAAGGGCTGACCGGCACCTGGTCTAACTTACGCAACAGAATTGTTTTGCCTCTGCCAGACAGCTTCAGATTCCTGGATTGAGAACCAGGACGTGCAAGTCAGCAGGCGCCTCCAATTTACAGAAGACCAGTCCGGGAGCCACCATTAACTCAGAAGTACAAGCGTGACAGTTTGAACTGGGCAACATACCACCAATCGTGGAGAATCTGTATCTGGAGAAAGGTACTGTGGGCTGA
The DNA here is from genome assembly GCA_006491835.1 of Architeuthis dux. Taxonomy (NCBI): domain Eukaryota; kingdom Metazoa; phylum Mollusca; class Cephalopoda; order Oegopsida; family Architeuthidae; genus Architeuthis; species Architeuthis dux. The sequence continues at coordinate 14,404,369 of VCCN01000986.1, forward strand.
CAGATCAAAGTTCAATTTGGTACGAACTGACTGTCGCACAGGGCCTCTGAGACCGTGTCTTATCTACACTCCAATACAGTCTTGCTTCTGTTATATCAGGCCTCTCCTCGTTGTGGAGGTCCAGTTAAATGGTCCACGTTATTGGGATGAGATTGTTCTAACCGTATTGTATCACACATGAATGCACACCAGACTACAATCTCATTCTACTCCAGGAAAACCTCACGGGATAGCGGTTATGAACTAACCAGACAGTTCTCCCGATTTGAATGTTATCGAGTATGCGTGTGATATGTTCAGACGTACACTCAATAACCCCTGCCACCAGTCCAAACTATATAGGAGCTTGGTCATAGTTCCATAAAGGATAGGACCGGATTTCCTCGATAGACCTACACAATTTGGTGAAATGTTGTAGTTGGCGGTGCCCAGCAGTTTTCGCAAACAAAGGTGGACACATTCATAATTAATTGTTTTTTGTTCTCATTTATACAATTCGTTCTGCTGATATAAATAAATGTCTGCTTAAAGAGACCATTAAACCATTTCTGGTTTTACTTTATCACATTGTGTTTTTGTATTTGCAATAGATGAAATAGGTTTCGAATTTCACATAAATATATCCATTTTTACAAAATGTGGCAGACATGATACTGCTAGCTATTTGCTATGGGAATGTATCGTAATATCATACACGTGGTAAACTACATGGAATGAAAGAAAAGAGTACATAAAGTATATGTAGTAAAAAAGAATCACAAAACACTCCACAAAAAATGAAAATTCGTGGGTAATGATTAAGCATGATTTTATATCTCTACAAGAACGGTCTTTACACGTGATGAAAACCGGAGTATACATCGGTCAATACGTTGTCATAAAATAGACTAAAATGATGTTGCTTATCCGAAACAATAGTGGAATAGTCATAATATTTGTTTCCGAGATTCAGAAGTGATTTCAATACTAACCTCTCAAAAATCATTGAATGATAATACGTTAGCTTGGAATTTCAAATAGAAATATTTTCTTTTATTAAATTATTTCAGAATTCCTTTTTTAAAATTTATTTTTCATTTTCTTGTACATCGTTTTCTGTCCTCTTCCAAGCGTCTTCCAAGCGTCTTATATCCGCTTTGCCGGCAAATACTCACATGTTATTCTTTAGTTCTTACTGATATAAAATACAAGTAAATGAGTATTTGTAATTAACCTATCTTTTCTCTTTTTGAGTTATTATTTGGGCTAATTCGTATATTTCTTCCATTCATCACAACGTTTAGGCCGATAAGATTTTCAAACTTCCTCAAGGTTATTTTGCTTTCAGTG
>VCCN01000986.1:14485977-14496819 GCA_006491835.1 Architeuthis dux
TCTTGCAAACTGCTCTGAGTCTCCACATTGTCTTTTCCCAAGCATCATTATGTAGGATAACCTTTATCCTGTTGTACACTATATATATATATATATCTTTTTTTTCTTTTTGAAGAGCATTTACAAATAAATATCAAATTAGTTTTTTAATTATTAAATGTGTGAAAAAGTTCACTTTTGTGAAAGTAGACTGAATGCACAGTTGTAAAACTGTATTCTGATTGAAACCTTTGCACACATCTAATATATGTTTCTACCTCATAATGACCCAAGATACTTAGCAAAATATTCTGAATACTAGAAATTGATATATCTAGGACGGAAAATCTCTGAAATCTTTTCGATTGTCAGCAGCAAAATTTAGAGATAGATACGTATTTAAATATTCATTTCTAAAATGCCACCATTTTGTCCAGCTATCGGTTGTTTCTTGATGAAACAAACAAGAGATGCTGAAAAACCGAGCAAACAGCATAAAATCTTTTTCTTTCCCTGCTAAATCGAATTCTTGCTGACAAATGGCTTTATTTGAAGCCCAGGAGAAAGAACAACACTTCGATGATATAAACATCTATCGCCAAAACGACTTCGTTTAGAAATGATTCAATGATAGGTTTCAAAGACGATCCAAAGATAATCATAAATGTTTGAGACAAATACCTTTGCCGTGGTTTAATCTGATCTTGCCAAGACACTCTTTTGAGACTATCATTATTTATACATAATTGAGTTTCGTATGACTCCTTTGTTCTCATTTTTCTGCAGTTTATGAATATTAATGAATTTATTGTCGTCGATTCTATTATTAATACGATTGTTTTTACTTTGGTCCGTCCGTCGAACTTTTGGACACCTTTTGCATTTGTTATTTCGTCTATTTGAAAATGGCAGCCTTGTAATATTCGATGAAAGAATCTAACATTTACCAAGACTTAGACCCAGGCTTGATCGTCTTTTCTTACATCTACCATATATGCCGGCGTATAAGTCGACCCCCAAACTAAGTTTTAATTCAAGTTTAGTCCAATATTTAGACGACTCTCCAAAACGAGGCAGCACTGCGTCTATCAGACTGTTAAGTTCGTAGGGTCTAAACAGACTAATATGATCCTTTAGGGAAAGTTCTTTATACGCCGATATATACGGGATATTGAGTTGGCGTAGAATACTACATTGTGTAACAGGTAGTAAATATGCCAAACATCTATTCCCTAACCCTGTCTACAAACAGAAGCATTAGTTCATGCAATTTTCACATAATTAAGCCATGATATAAAGGGAGCGTAATTCGAGAAGTACTCTGATTTCAGGACATTTATATTAACCCATTAAATGCAGATGACGGGAATTTCCGTCATTGCAGTTCTATGGATAAACCAATACAAATTCCGTTTTATTGGGACTGATGGCAACTGAGTTCTATCTGTGAGTCAGGGCTTTTATCTTGTAATGGTTGACTTGCAATACATTACTTGTAATAGATGATCTTGCCAGTGACAATGGCTTTTATCTTGAAATGTATAAGTTGCAATGGATTATCTTGCAAGGGACAAGGGCTTGTATCTTGCAATGCATAAATAGCAATGAATTATCTTGCTATGGAGAAGGGCTTTTATCTTGCAACAGATAGCTTGCAATGCATTACTTGTAATGGATTATCTTGCCAGGGACAAGGGCCTTTATCTTGCAATGGGTAACTTGTAATGGATTATCTTGCAAGGGACAAGGTCTTTTATTTTGCAATGCATAAATAGCAATGGATTATCTTGCTATGGACAAGGGCCTTTATCTTGCAATGGATAACTATTACTCTTCACTGCCTTCCGTAGTTAATGGGTTAATGATGAGGCGTAATAGAAGACAACATGTTCAGAATGTTTTATTAAATTAAATGTCTTTTCTGTTATTTTTAACAAGAAGAGCAAATGTCATATCAGGAAACATGGATTCAGAATTCAAAAACATCTGGCCAACTAAATAAACTTATCCACTCACTCGTTGATTCAACTGCCGGAGTCCAACTAAGATCTGAAGGATATTTCTATACTATCTGTTTGTAAATCTTTACAAAAGAGAAACAATAAAGCCTCAAATTAGAAAATGAAAGGGATGAACAAAACAAAAACTGGTTATTGTTACTAAAATTAAAATATTACTACTCAGCGTCTGTTAATGCTAAACAATAAACGCTAAAGAATGTCATTGTTAATTGCAGAAAAAAAGCCTGTTTATCTAGTTAAGTATTAAACGCTTGTTTATTAAAATTCAGTTCAGCTGATGTTCTTTTGGCTTTTAATAATAGAAATATGTTGAGAATTCGACCTCCTTAAAGTTAATATAAATCTCCCTCGAATATTGTTTAATGTAGTATTTTGATGTTTTAGTGCTTTCTGTGATCAAATGTTCCTTTTTAGCAAGCATTTAGTATTTAAAATATGATTGCAATAACATTTAACATTTATTTTAGTGTGAATAAAGTATACAAATTGTATATAAAAGCATATTTACACACTATCTAAGCCTTTAAGCATTAGCGTTAGCGGTGGTATAATAAATATCATAATTCTTTTAAAAATCATTTACATCTGTTGATTTTACATCTGTTGATTTTACATCTGTTGATAACGCTACATATCCCGGTAATCTATCCTATAGTCCTATCATTCTACTGCTAAAAAATAATTTTCTGATATTCAATCTACTATTTACTTCCACCGTATTGCATGGACTCTCAGACCCTTGTACTCCCTTTTAGTAAAAATACATTAGAATCTACTAATTCTATACCACGCATACTCTTAAACATTTCTATTAAATCTCCCCGATCCCTCCTATTTTCTAACAATGTCAACCCTAACTTCTTTGAGCCATCCTTATAACTCATACTATTTAATAGATGAATATTGGTTGAGCCATCGCCAATAACCGAAACAATCCCAAAGCACAAAGGTGCTAGTAAGTTCTGAATGTGCCAAGCATTACTTGAGCATATAAGCCGTGACATCCTGTCCGTCCCAGCAAAGTGGCGAACTATATACGCTGGTCAGTTTGTAGAGTACTAGCCCATGAAGTACCTAAGTACAAGTTTGACTAAGTGCGGTCCCAAGCAATGACAATGCACTAACGTAGGACAGGCTACTGCACCCAAAAACATAGTAGTCCATGCAAATAAGGCAAATGCATATCCTCTAGTTGATGGTTCGATCCCAGAGGGAACATTTCCTTTAAAAAGAAGCAGGAACTCTTATAAACTATCACGCTCTATCAGATCGGAAGTACCGGTGGCCAAGCGGTTGGCAGCACGGAAAATGGAATCGGCGAGTTCAAACTCCGGCTGAAACAATCCACGTTCACTTCGTACTAATGCCCTTGAAAAAGGCATGAATCCACCCCACCCCCCAGCTATGGGTAGAATTGTGGGCAGTGAGTGACGCCATTTTGTGTGCGTGTCGCCTTTAAGCCCATTATCACATATCGCAAAACCCTGAGGAACTTCCGAGAAAAGGGTGAAGAGAATACCGGACAGGGACGGCTGATGCAGTATCCAGCGTAAGGGTACTATTTATTATTTGTATTATTTACGCTCTAGAAGCTGAAATTGGGTGGGTGTTGCGCGAAGAGATGAGAGTAGTCCCTGGGTTGCTGGACTTAGCGACCATATTGGACAGATTATAGATGGACCACATACACATTTCTGAAGAGATTTCTCATGTGACCTGAGACCGCTTGTTGAGATCTGCTTGCTTCGCAAAAGTCTATACAAAAGCTGTGAAATAAACAAATAAACTAAAAAACACCCAGAGAGCGCATAACTCCAAAGCCATCGTCACTAAGAACTGAATGATAATCAGTTCATGTATAGCTACAATATAGGGGGTTTATTGTAAAGAATTACTTGATCCACTCAAAGTTTAATTGATTCTTCCTTAGCCAATGGACAACCCTTCCACAAAATGTCTTTGAAATTCATCGAGAACTTTTAGAGATATTGTCTAGACAGTCAGAGAGGCAGTTAAACAGACATCCAGACAGACAGACACGAATACATATAACTCGTCCAACTTACTACTACTTCCAAATATTACTACTGCTAATAATACATGGGGACGAGTGGTCAAGTCTTTATAGAAAAAACGGCAAAGTACTAAAGAATAAGATGGCAGTATATGCATCTTTTATGAGATTCTGTGGCCAGTGACATCCGATAGTACGCTCGATATAATACGGGTTCCCAAGAAGAAACAATAACGAATAATAATAATAATTAATAATAATACAGTAATAAAAAGTATGACAATAATAATAGCGGTAAATATACAAGTGAAACCACCATTGATATTTATGTAAGTGACAGTGCAATAATTTATCGCAATGACTTCTTTGACACATGCATTGGTCTATAATTTTGCTGCTTGTAATTTGAATAACATTCTTTCGTTTCCTTATTATGAATGTCGTCTGACATTTTAGAATTATGAGAATTTACGAGTTGTCATATTATTATCAATTATAACTTGTGTGTTGTCGTGTGATGAAACATAGTGAGTTACCAATTTTTAAAATAATGTTTGTATTTCTTTCATCTTATTTCTGTTGCTTTTTATTGCAACGCCCAGATCGTCATTCCACTGGTTGGCCTTCATAGCCTAATCGATGATACTCTTCCATGGAAAGACAGGTTACCAAAGATAAGGAATGTGGTCAAATCTCAGCGGAGGTTCATTCTTCATTTCCGACCCGTGCTGCATACTTAACAATCGTAGAATAACGATCTAGGAGTTGCAATAAAAAGCAACGAAACGGATGAAAGAAAAACTAGTCAAAATTAACAAAACCTGACTTAAAGTAACTCTGATGGTGGAGAACTATTAAACGGTGTTAACAGTATAATGTGAACAAGATTCTATGAAGTAACAGAAGCCTGTGGACAGTATACACATTTTGCACGCAGTAACTTTCCTGTATCCATCTGTGCAAGATACGATACCTTGAAAATAAAACGCCAGAACTGAGATGAAGATTAAAAAAACCAAAAACAAACCAAAGATGCAGAGCGTAACACACATGAATCACGGGATTTCACGCGGTTTACGTGACCGAATTGATACAAAACTGATTCTGCCACAAATTACGTTTAAATGTGAAAGCATGCATCTGTTATCTTTGCTATACGCTTTTTTCTTTTAAATTGTTATTTGTAACACACGTACACACACGTACACACACACGCACACACACACACACGCGCAGACACGCGCGCGCACACACACACACAGTTATCCCTTGACATTCGCGGGGCTTAGGGGCGCTACGGGGCGCTACGGGGCGCAAATGCGCTAAATCCGCGGATATCTTTTGCTGATCCCCCAAACCATGAATCTTCTACCATAAACCTTTTGATAAACAAACACTTTAACATTCCCAAATTGCACAGTAAAGCATACAGTAACAAAAAATAGTTAATTAACAAAAACATAAATTTCATAAAACCGCAAACAGTGAATTGGAAAAAAACCCCATAACTAATCGTTTCGCGAATGTAAACGGTTTTCAACCACGATTATCTCCGGGTTTATATTGTCTACATATATAATATTTAGTTGATACTTTTCTACAATGTTTCTTATTAATAACACAAAGGTTATTACGGTAAGATTAATAGATAATAAAAGTTCCAGACGTTTTTATCGACACATGTCACTTTTTGTCCGTGGTTATTACTATATACATTTATGATTTCCTAAACATCTTACGATTTTTTATACTGTACAGCATATTTTTTATGATGCGGTCTTTCGTGGTACGCCGCAAAACTCCCTATCATCAGCAGTCATTTCATTCTGGGATGGTAGTGGCTAATTACGCTCACCCATTGCCACTATTCTCTGGTGAGCTGGTTTTGATTTCAGAGTTGTCCCTCTCCTAGACTGATTGCCTCCCAAGAGATTAGAGAGTCAAGCTATATTACATAGTTGGGGAAGAAGAGATGTGTTCATGGTGTTCCCATGGCATTAGTACGATGTGAACAGGTTGTTCAACAGTGATGTTCTGTCTATTAATATTAGTAAAAAAACAAAGAAAAACAATTCTCTGTTCTATAATTAAGAAACTTCGCTTCATTCAGACGCAGAAAGAAGATAGAAACAGAGGTCGAACAAAGATAAGGATCTCCTGTCACGATTTCCTCATTTCAAATCATCTGACTCTTTCCAACAATGTGGGTTGAAGCGCCCCAGCCCCCTGCACCGAGGCTCAGGGTGCACACAAAGGCGGGGAAGAAGTGTCTTATACAGATGCTCTGCGCAAAATAGTCTCTTCCTCCTTTACTCCCATTGGGAATGCTTACTTATTTATTTATATATGCTTTCCATGGTAACATCCACATACGCATGACACTTGGTCACACGATTAGTGACGTGTCGTGTCGTGTCTTTATTTAATCACGTTAATCCACTGATTATGATAGACATGTCCTTTGATCACGCCATCCATAACCCCGATTGTCCAAGCAATGTTGCCGAACATATTACACACTTATGTAGATACATGCATATATATTCACTCATGTATATAGCGATATATATGCAGCCTTACATGTATAGGCAAGCAGATCCATTATATATTCACACAAACACACATACACATATACATAAATATGGTAAAGAATAACGGAAATAAAATAGATTTTGAAAGGAAAACGTTAATTATACAGGACAGAGGATTTACAGTTCAATAAAAGTTGTTATCATTATGTTTGAATAAAAAGGTATCTAGGAACATTCGTTTAAAACAAAGTAGAGGGTCAGTGATACTTTTTACAACTAGTTTACCAAAGTAATAACTGAGACCGTAAAACAGCTGCTTTCTCTGCAATGGTGACATCTAATAACTAAACTCTCATAAATAAATAGAAAATAAGCTTGTGAATACAAACTCCTTTATTCTAAAGAATATTCTGACAATGACTGATAGGCTGTATTACTCGTATCTTTATAAAAATCAGCCGTATTTCCATTTTGTTGGCTTTATGGTAGTTCCTTGATGGAAAACGTCTGTTAGATACTCAGCTTCATTAACAGAGCACCCAGGAAACATTGAATGATTTGCAGGGCACAACACACTAATCACGAGACGGTTACTGTCAACACATCGTTTAAACCCTGTTCTTGCCGATACAGTCACTTTGATGAAACTACCTGTTCAACCTAAAATATTATTTAAGTATTACAATTTACACGAGGATTTCGAATAGAGCTTGAACTCTAACAGTTCCATTCTCATTTTCTACTAGTTATCCTGTCAGTGAAAATGTCTACAAACATTTACTTAAAAATTGATTAGTCTCAAATAATATCAATGTTTGTTTTCAAACATCTCTTGGTCCGTATTGGCTTAATCCGGCTTCCGGCTTTGGTATATGTCTGTATACTTCTGAATGTGTTTCTGTAATAGAAGTGTTTTTTCGGTTACCCAAGAGCGTTAACATAACATGAGAATAATGATCGTAATGTCTGCACTAAAATATTACATTCTGATCCATTCTCTAATGCAGTGTTCTAAAAGAAATATCTCGAACCTTTTCATTTTCTGATTCTCATAAGCTGGGGATAAAAATAAATAACGAAGGGCGAGTTTAAATAGAAGCACTTACATTCAATTGAGACATTTATTAACTGACATTTACAGTAGTACTGATGATACTGCTAGGGATTAGTTGCGATTAGCTGTGACTTGATCCCCGGTGATGACAACCACCATACTCTGGGTTGGTGACGGAAATAACAACATAATCCACAGTACAGTAATACCTCGGTTAGAGCTCTAGTTACATTCCTAAAAATGCAGCGCTCCGTGCCACTACGGTGGACCATAGCGTGCAAACCAAAGATTTAAAGGGTGTAGTCGGCCGCGCGCACGTTGCACTTCACTTTAAAATTCCACTGCGCAGACTACGGATTTTTTACGTTCAGGCCCCGCCGACCTAGGACCTGAATAAAAACACGGAAAACCCGTCCCAATCTCCGTTCGAGGAGCCAAGTCATTCATAACATAGCATAGATAGAAATTGTGTCAGCAATCATTTCAAAATATATGTCGTTGTTGAGCCTCAACACAATGGAATGGATTGTATATCTCATCCGGTAGCTACTTCCCGGAGCTGGTGAAATATTAATTGGTGTCGGTATACACCTCTACACGATATATATTTATATGTATGTTTATGTGTATGTGTGTATTCTCATACACATGGCTCATTAACTAGAGTGTACAGTATACAGTTATTTCGGAGCCTGTCTTTTATCATTATTTATTTAACATTACTAAATTTATTTCGAAAAAATAAAAATGAAAATGAGCGCTGTCGCGAATCAGCACTAAACGAGGCAGCGCTAAGAGGGGTATTACTGTGTTTGTTGAACTGATTATTGGTATCTGGCATTTTCGGTCAAACTTTGGCTAATGAACTCGATTTGCGGCATACCTGGCGACTTTTACAAGAAATGATTTCTCTTCCCGCCAATTTATCCTCGCAATATCTGCTCTTATTGATTACATTATATTGGACAAAATGGCTGCCACCATCACCGAGCTATGCAGATGGCGAATGCAGGCGCTAAAAAAGTACAGATTAGTAGCAAAAGCTTTTAAACACCCACGCAGTACAAAGTGAGCAGGACGTAGAGGCGGAAATGAAGGTGGGGTTTTTATCTCGCAATTTAGATGAAACCAAATACAAATGGAAAGGTTATGACTATGGGGAAAAGCCTCCCAGTACTATATCGTTCGTCGTGAAACACAGTAAAACAAAACATGGATATGAATTTCGAGTGTAACTGAAATAATATTCATAAGATTTTACAAAACAGTAAATGTTTGTCTAGATGAAAAGAGTAAGCTAATAGACAGATTGATTCTAACGTATGCCTATTTTATCGTATATTTTTATATTACATATTTGTGTGTATGTGTATGTATGTATGTGAGAGAGAGAGAGAGAGAGAGAGAGAGAGAGAGCACGCGCGAGAGTATGTGTGTGTAAGCAGTTCGGTTATCAGCTAGAACACAGTATCAGAGAACCAAATTCGATTTCCGGTTGAGACAGCTTCTATCACAAAAAAAAATCAAAAATATACCTGTCTTCTGTTCCATTGTTGTCAGCCATCTTGACCGGATAGAAGATAAAAGTTATGATTTTGTTTTTAATACAAGACAAATTAGCTTAAATAAACCACTACGAATCAATACACAGCTTTTTAAAAAGAATTGTTGTACTGATTATTGGTATCTGGCATTTTAGGCTTCAATAGATCAATCATAGTATCAATACACAGCTTTTAAATAATTTTTCCTGCCACAAAATTCCGTTTTTGAACTTGACAAAATCTAACCCAAATATCTAGCAACAAATGCTTCCTAGATTGACATTTCCAATAAGTCATACTCATTTTATCAATACTAGTTGAAAAACCGCCCCACGGACAGCTTTTCAGCTAGATGTTTACTTTATACAATTAAACAAAACGATAAAGAATCGGTTTAGCTAAACTGACAGACTCTAAGTCAGCCATGGGCAAACTGTGGCTCGCGAGCCGCATGCGGCCCTTTTGACTTTTTGAATGGCTCGCTTAATTTCATGAGGAAAATAACGTTTTATTAACATTCCAGAAAGAGTGAACCTTTTTTGAAGAAATCAGAAAGTCCCCGGATAAGTGGACAAATAATTACTTCTTTGTTGAAGTAAAAACCAGACTAAGGTGTCTAATATGTTCTGAATCCCCCTCCGCATAAAAGCTTAAAATTGAAACATTAAAGAAACAGATCGGTAGCCTAAATACGCTTTTTTTTAATAAAAGGCAAACAGAGCTCAGCCAAATGGCGCATGCAAGCTGTACTGTTAACAAAAAGTTCTTAACATTCTAAAAATTATTCTGACGATGAATTTGTGAATTTGTGTCCCGGTTCATGATTAGACCGCTGCTCGCAAAATGTTGCCCACGCCTGCTCTAAGTAATGTTCAAGTTTAGCATTACACTTACTGTGTAAATCGAATTCCTCGATAAAAACTGAAAAAAGTTGGGTATTTTAAAAATCTAATATACTAAAGACATACTCCGTAGTCCAATTAGTAACCACTGAAAATTTGGTTGCGATAGGTTTAGCCGTCCTTGGGCTATGCAATGACAGAAGACGGACACAAAAGACAGTTGGTGTTATATAAAATAGACAAACGATTCAGTTCTCGTTATTCTTGTTTTTTATTCTCCAGTTATCGTTATTTAGAGAAAACTTTAAAAAATACAAAATAAAACAGAATTACCTCTTCATGATGAGTGACAGCCTATATTCTAACAGTGTAATATATTTTCAGTAGATGATGCCTTTCGCCCTACGTTCGACAACATGAATGTTTGTTTTTCGATTTTGCTTTGGTAGTGAAGTAAAAACCGTTATTTCAACGTACCACTCCATTAAAAAATAAATCATGCATATCTTGAAAATCATTTCGATATCTTTAACAAACCTGTTACATAATTCAGGTAGTACGAATACCTCATTAATAGTATTTTCTTTTTTTACAAATGGACACTAAATAAACAGCCCGCTACCAATGTTTGCCATTGTGACATGCTTTGTTAATTCAAATATGAATTAACTGAAGTTTTCTAATGAATGAAGGCAGCTATGTACAAGAGGAAATATGGACGAGGCCCTCTGGTCACGTGATACACATAGTTTCTTCTTTGTATGTTTCTTTTTTAAGTCATTAAGCAGAAATGAGGCCACTATTTAACTTGTTATGTTGTATCGTTTGCTGCTGCTATTATTATTATTATTATTATT